>CATKHU010000334.1:0-78185 GCA_949752735.1 Lumbricus terrestris
AAATTATTACGTACAATACTCGAAAGTCAAGCACAGGGCCAGGGACGTCATTTGGGGGGACAGGGGGGGCATTTGCCCCCCCCCCCCCTTGAATTTGACCGATTGTTCTTACACGTGACATATTTTGCATTGCTTTGCAACGCCACACGTTGTTCAAAAAGGTTTGTGTCTTCACGACGACCTCTGTGGTTTTGTATGTGTGGGCATATTCGAGCTGCACACAGTGCACAGTTCATAGCCACAGATACATGTATCAACTTATGTGTACACATGTATATTGTGATATTGTCTGCACAGGGAATGAGCTCAGGCTGATACTCGAAAGACGTACAGCTTGTTCCCCCTAGATAAAGTCCCAGGTCAGTATAAGGTCACCAGATGTGTGGGTCTTGTCAGCCACACATGTAGTGCAAGCCGACCAATACCCAGTTATAACATGAAGCAGCCAGGCAACTGAGGCATGATTCTCGCTCTGAGCCTTATAAGCACTAGGCCTACAAGCACCCCACCCCGTCTGACCGGGACCTGGAGTGGATTCATCTCTCGTCAGCCTCCAACACCGGCGACCTCTAGGGCAAGTAGCCGGCAAAGGACAATGAGCGGGAAGTTCTGAAAGAACACAGTAGAAAGATGTATTACAAAGGGCTGACTGCATGCAGCAGTTGGGGGAGAGGTATAAGTGTGGGTTACCAATGACGGTCAGTAGAGCTGATGATTGGGCTTTCTTGAGAACTGAAGAGGACCAAAAAACATGAGAGTTCATCCTGTAAACACTCACAACGATCCACATTCCACACGGTAGGCCTATTATGTGACATCCAATTGAACTGGAAATTTACACAAACTGACTGTTTTTTTAGTGCAATGGTTATAAGCAGGTTACTTCTTATACATGAAATCCTGGATATTAAAAAATTTCTTCAGTCATATCTTTTCCAGGTTGATATAATCACAAGCTATTGACCACCACTTGAATGATCCCATAGGCATAGATAATAACAGTCATTAACCCAAAGGCAAAAATAATTATTGCAGACTTAGTGCATGCAGCATGCAATATTGCTATGTGAATTGTTATTAATGACAAATTAAAGCAGTGTCTAATCTGGACCCCTCCTGGGGAGGGGATGTGCACCCTGCCTGCAAGAAATTTGTTTGAATTTCCACAGTGCAATGGCACCATTTTAGGCTGTGGTCTGAACAAAATTGCTCTCTTTGAGTGCTGCTAAGAGTGGTCTAAGACTTCAAAAATATAGGTCCACTTAAAATAATAGCAAATTCTTGTTGAGCTTCCACATTGTAATCATAGCATGTAGGATGTTATTCTGACAAAATCACTCTATTATTTCAGTGCTGATAAAAAAAGAGCGGTTTAATATATCAATATCAAAATGTAATTATAATTGCAATAATAATTGCAATAATAATTTCTTTGTGTATCAAGTTAGGCAATTCTGTTCTGTTGCTAATGGACTATTACAATGAGTAACAGCAGCAGACTGGAGTATAATAATTATTATGTACATGTAAGCTTACTTTGTTGTACTGGAATAAGCTTACCCTTGTTGTTCAAGACAACACAATTAGTAGAAATGGTTAAACCTGGTATACAAAGTAAGCAAGAATTGCCAAACTACCAAAATTGGGAAGCATATGTAATAATGATGTTGTTTTACTAAGTGTTTCAAGGAACAAAACATTTTGAAATCTGACAGTTTGAAATTTGAAAGATTACACTGGATAGTGGAGATAAGACATTTAATGGTAATTTTTTTATTTCTACAAGTATTAACAGTAAATTATTTTCCATTTCATGATGATGTCATCTATTAGACCATTGTTATAGTAAGTAATATCATAATAATTATATAATAATCAATAATATTATGGTAGATTATAATGGTCCAACCCGGTCTATGTAATACAATAATGTAGACTGGAACAATGGCCATTATAATTTTTATAATTTTTCTGTGGGTGAAGGTCATTTCTGTCATTTTAATTGTATAAAAATAGTATTTATACAAATATTAACAATAAATTTTAATCTTTTAATATGATACTATCATATATCATAGTAAATAATACCATTATTATAATCATATAATGGTAAATAATATCACGGTATATAATAACAAGTGCAAAGCACTTATAGTCTATTTAAAGTAGTAGGCATTTAAAATATACCTCATCACTGAATCAAAAAGGTCTATAAGTAGATTTAATAAATATGAGCATGAATAAAACATCTGATTTAAGCACAGTTTTGCACATGTTGGCTAAATACAGAACTTACGAAGCTTGTGGAGTTTTGACCCGCGAAATTTGTTTTGCCCCCCCTGAAAAAAACTGAAATGACGTCCCTGCACAGGGCCCCCGGCTTGTTCACGAGCGCTGTATCAAGTCAGAAGGGTTCTCTAAGAGAGGTCGTAATCTGGGTAGCAGAGAATCAGAGACCGCAGAGGAACTCTTCTATCCCATCAGATCCATTTCGTTTGATAACAGGCCAACTCTTTAGCAATGTTCAGAATATGGGAAGCATACGTTACTTTTGTCTGTTAGTGTAGGCTGTTGACTCCCAGTGAAGGCAGTCTATTGCCATATAGAACAACAGTTTGTAATAATAATTATTTATTTAGACCTGCTATTTTATCCAGTTAGGTTTTCAAGGTGACTGAATTTGAGGTTATAAAACGGTGCCCAGATTGTCTGACGAGAATGTAAAGTGATGATGACTTTTTATTCTCCTAAGGGATTTAAAAATTGATGTCAGAAATGCTCGACAATCGTTCACTGGCACGATGGCAGGTCCATTCTCTAATCCAGTGATCTGTGCCACATTAAGACCAGTTAGTACATGTGCTCTTCTCAACATACGTAGCAAGCTCTTCCAAACTGGAGACAGGTGTTCGTCTGAATTGTTGCTTCAGAAGGCAAAAAACATCAGTCTGGAGAAAATTTGGTGTGGCCAGAAATGCGAACGTGAATGCTAATCGGTTGCTGCAGGCCCATAAGCACTCCCCACATGAAATACGCCAGAAGAAAGTTGTTTTTGTTCTGCCCGCAACAATAATTGACGCAGTTCAGGTCTACACTACATTCTTCTAAACCATAATGCAAATAACTGATGAAAACTTTCGAAGTGCAGTGGAATTCATCAGTTAAGAATTTGACTTGGTGATGGAGACCTACGCAGCATACTCCAAAGATGCCAACTTTCCGGGGGCACATGAAATATGACAGACCCTGCCATAACCTAGGGTTTCTAGCTTCCTGATTGGCCAGTGGCTAGGCTTCGCCGCTCCCTGCGTGGTTAATTCTTATGCATATGCTACAAATTTGCATGCGCAGAGGGGTGGAATGGAGGTTTGGAGGGTGAGGTTTACTGTAGTAGAGAGATAGAGTACCGGATGAGTCATTTCCGGTCGGTGTGTGGCTTGCGCTGCTAATTAGGGTTCAGTTTAAGAGTGAGGAATTGAAATTTGAATGAATGGAGGGCAGGGTGCCGAGAAGTGGAAGCCAGTGCAGTTCCCATAATGCCCGCGGCACTTCCGATGAGTCATTTCCGATCGGAGTGGGGCTTGTGCTGCTAATTAGGGTTCAATAATTGCTATTATTAGTAAATTCTAATTATTATTAATTAATATAATATTATTATATTATTATAATAATATTGTTATGACCGAGTTAATTTAGCCAACTAGCGTGACCCAATTAATATGCCCTAATTAATATGACCTAAGTAAGATGACCTTGACCTTTGAGCCATTTATTACCCATTCCCGCCAAAAAGTGATCGTTAAGTTTGTAGTCCCTACCTACTTACATACCAGTCATAAGCTCTTTGTATGGGCATGGGATGGAAGAATTTACCTACATTCAGGAGTTTCAGGCCCACATGTCATTAAAAGCGACTAAAGGGACATCAGCTCAACTTATAAGCAGTCTGTTCCTTCCCGTAGTTATCACTAACAACCATTCTGTGTTCAATTGCAGCAAAACTTCTGAAACTTAACATAATAAGAGAAAGAGAATTATAATTATTATTATCAGTAATTTCTCGTCAACTTAAGAATTCTCTACAAAGAAAAAAATTGGAAATAAAACAGCGTAAT
Organism: Lumbricus terrestris; assembly: GCA_949752735.1. Lineage (NCBI taxonomy): Eukaryota > Metazoa > Annelida > Clitellata > Crassiclitellata > Lumbricidae > Lumbricus > Lumbricus terrestris. The sequence continues at coordinate 4,116 of CATKHU010000334.1, forward strand.
ACCTGACGTCAGTTCAGTAATTTCAATCCTGCATTGAAAATGTTCAGCCATCGAGAACAGCGTGAAACAAGGAGAACCAGCTGCATGCTGACAGGTGCATCTAAAAAAATACAATCAAAAATTCTCTTAAAATGACTGTGTTGTCCCTTCAATGAGAGTGTTTCTGTTCTCTCATATGATATTGCTAAGTTTAACGTAATACGTGCTCAACATGAAAAGTTAAATTTTTTCGAGTATGGAAAAATATTCCCACAGCAGCAACTTTTCTGTCAAATCAAAATATTAAACAACAGCAAATGCTGGTCAACTTAAAAGCATGTATGTATGGATATTGGTTTACTTTTTATTAAACAGGCCATGCGCTGTAGGGGTGGCCTACATGGCTACTTAGAACTTATAAATGAATTTCTTAGTACATGCTTTAAATAACATTCTAGGTCGTTATTGGGAAGGTGAAATTATGCGTCCTTTGTCTAAAGTTATATAATGGATCTTGCTGTAGTGGGAAGAGGTTGCGAAGGACACGAACTTCGTTTCTTTGAGCAGCCTTAAACAGTATTGTGTCAGTCACCTGCGCAAAGTTTCATCCGTAAGAGCATTTGTAGCCGGTGACACGAAACGGAGTATCCCCCTGAAAGCTATCCGGGGAGATGAATTAATCTATCCCCCCGGATGGAATTAACCGGTCTATACTATCCGGGGGGATAAACCATTCTATCCCGGGTTTTTTTTAAATGCGCACAATAAAAAAAGTTATTCTGTAATCAAAATTTAAAGTGACTCTAATTGTTTTAAGTGGCCTAAGCAATGCTCAGATATAGGCAACTCGAATTTATTTAGTGACTCTGAGTGTTCTTAGGTGTTTTAAATGTTTAAAGTGCTCTAAAAACAGGGTAAAGCAAATTATCTAGTAGAAATTCCTGTTAGTGTCATTGTCCAAAACAAAGCAGATGAAAATTAATTTGCAAAACAAAATACACGCGGAAGCGGTTTTTTCGACTTTTTTTAATTTGGGGGGATACAATTAATACGGGGATACTCTATTTCGTGACACCGGCTCGTCTAAGTCTGTTGTTGAAACTCTCATACAAATATTATGATTTTATTTTGCTATTTGTAACTGGCTGCACGGTATGTCAACAAGAACTCAATAAAACGAATATGCTATCATCATCATAGTCATCGTCATCGTCATCATCGTCATCATCATCATCATCATCATCATCATCATCATCATCATCATCATCATCATCATCATCATCATCATCATCATCATCACAAAGCCATCAATGCAACTTACTTGTAGCGAGCAATTTTGGTCATTTCGTCGTCTTCACAGTCCGAGACAACAAGATCATTGGTCCGTCCCAATTCCTTGATCGGGTCAACAATGACTGAAGCTAAATCATAATCATAATCTTCATCCAAATCATCTTCCTATTAAGTCATCCATTTCATCTTCGCTGCAGCTGTCCGTATCCGATGCAGACAGACAGACAGACAGACAGACAGACAGACAGACAGACGGATGGATCGATAGATAGATAGATAGATAGATAGATAGATAGATAGATAGATAGACAGACAGACAGACAGACAGACAGACAGACATATAGATATACAGGGTGGTCCAGCATAAATGAACCAACTTTGAATGCATATAACTCCGCCAATGTTTAGAATTTATTTATACTTTTTCCGTCAAATTAAAGATATTTTACTCAAGTATATGCACTGAAAAAATGGAACTGGTACAAGTTTAGGTTTTAATTATATGCTCGGAACAGCGCGAGCTACCATTTCTTGTTGTGATTTGTGACGAAATCTGGCGCCGTTGACAGACGATGATCGCGTTTTGATCTTAATTTTCCGAACTGATAAGGGATATAATTCGGTTGAAATGATTTACAAATTTTCTACCAGTGGATGGAATAAACAATACCTTGAATTATCTGCTACTGAAAATTGATAAAAACAGGACTTTCTAATTGTAAACCATGGGAATTACGGCGCGCATATCCGCCAACGTTGCTCTTGTGTCCGAGTAGGCCTAAATTGGCCGTCAAGACAACGACCCGGATATTTTCTACAGGCAAATTTCCCCAGGTCATTCAGCGCGAAACAGGTAGTCCTAGAAACACCGTACACAACATATTCTAAAAGATGATCTAAGGTTATTCGTCGACGTGAGGTCCAACAGCACTCCAACACTGACGCAAAAAAGTTAATAGTCGGGTCAATTTACGAAAAAACTTTGGTGTACCCCAAAAAAATTGCAAGAAAGCGTTTTATGACGATTTTCTGGTGTCTTAGGTCTGGTGATGAACATACTAAAAGTTGCAAGAAATCAGACCACGGCAAGTGGTCTAATTTTGGCGGGAAAAAAGATGGCCGCCAATTGGACCAGGCGCGGAATCTGGAAATGATACTGTCAAAAACAAATCATGTAATAATTTGCTAACATTCCCTTCTAGACTAATTGGACCCTCCTGAGAACGAAAATCGTAGTTAGGAAGCTTGATTTTTAGCGGTTGCATGGTAAAGCAAGATGGCGGCCAAAATGGTGGCCTATAATTGCTACAAAAGGTTGTATAGTCGGGTCAATCTACGAAATGATCTGCAAAATTGCAAGAAGGCTTTTTATGATGATTTTCTGGTATATTGGGACTGGTGTTAAACATACTAAAAGTTGCAAGAAATCGGAACACGGCAAGTGGTCTAATTTTGGCGGGAAAAAACATGGCCGCCAAATGAACCAGTGTTTGATCTAGAAATGATAATATTAGAAGCAGATCATGTAACAATTTGGTAACATGCTTTTCTAGACTAATTTGACCCTCCTGAGAACGAAAATCGTGGTTAGCAAGCTTGATTTTTAGCGGTTGCATGGGAAAACAAGATGGCGGCCAAAATGGCGGCCTGTTGCTTTAAAGGCAGTAAGTCGGGTATTGTATGTGATATGAACACGATTTTGTAATTTAAATTAAGATGCAAGGGTTCTAGGCATGCAATGGAATCAAAGAAATCAAGAAAACTAAAATGGCAGCGATTGGAAGCGTTTCCGAGAAGTTCGTCAACGGAACTTTTGGGTTCATGACAAGCGGAAGTGTCTCGGAAATGGATGTATCTTTCAGAGGAGGAGGCGGAGGAGAAGCGGAACGGGGTAGAAGGCGAATGGAATCCATTCTTCACAATCCCATCCACCGCGCCAACCCATCCACATCATCACCAGCATCATCTCCATCACAGCATGACATCATACGGCGTTGGAGGAGGGTTCATTCCAGATCTCGGGGTCAGTCCATCGAACAAAATGTTCATGGGGTCGGCGCTGGAACGAACGGCGGCATCAACGGTCACCAGGGGCAGTCAGCATCGTCCCTCTACAGAAGCCAGGCCTACGGGCACCTGCCGGTTACACTCAAATAGGACAAGAGTTTGCTATTCATGACCCATCAATCAGCGCACCCCTGCGACCTGTACACCAGAGGGGGCTGCTCCTACCATCCGTTGTTCCATCGTCGTCGTCTCGTATCCTCTAGCCGTCGTCCAGTCCCAATCCGCACACTACGAACCTCTTCCCGATGCGCTATTCTTCCCCTCGCGTTGCCAGCCTGCATCTGGCAAAAGGAACGCTAAGAGAACGATCATCTCCCAGGGTGCCTCGAACGACTGTCTGGCAAGGGTGGTCACCACCAGCACCAGCACCATCAACACCACCACCTGGAGATGGAAGAGATCAACACGAAGGACCAAGCGCAGAAGATCAACAGTGAGCTGAAAAGGTACAGCATCCCTACCACTATCGATTCAGACTGGACCCCTGAAACATCGCTGTGCAAACTGTGGTTTCTACTATAACGTGATCTGCGTTTGGAGTGCAGAAAATATTCCAACAACTTCCATCTCCAGGTGGTGGTGGTGTCGGTGGTGGTAGTGATGCGTCATGGATAGCAAACCCTTCTCCTGTTTGTGTGTTCCCGGCAGGTGCCCGTAGGCCTGGCTTCTGTAGAGGGACGATGCTGACTGCCCCTGGTGACCGTTGATGCCGCCGTTCGTTCCAGCGCCGACCCCATGAACATTTTGTTCGATGGACTGACCACGAGATCTGGAATGAACCCTCCTCCAACGCCGTTTGAAGTCATGCTGTGGTGGAGATGATACTGATGATGATGTGGATGGGCTGGCGGAGGATGGAATTGTGGAGGATGGATTCCATTCGCCTTCTACCCCGTTCCGCTTCTCCTCCGCCTCCTCCTCTGAAAGATACATCCATTTCCGAGACACTTCCGCTTGTCATGAACCCAAAAGTTCCGTTGACGAACTTCTCGGAAACGCTTCCAATCGCTGCCATTTTAGTTTTCTTGCAGTGTCACATTTGCAAAGTTGATTCCATTGCTAAGTTGGAGTTCGAATTCATGTTTCCGTTGCATACATCACATCACTTATAGCAATTTCAACATTCTGGCTGCCATTTCCCCGCCATTTCCCCGCCATTTTGGCTTTCTTCCAGTGCTACATATGTGTCTTTGAAGCAACAGGCCGCCATTTTGGCCGCCATCTTGTTTTCCCATGCAACCGCTAAAAATCAAGCTTGCTAACCACGATTTTCGTTCTCAGGAGGGTCAAATTAGTCTAGAAAAGCATGTTACCAAATTGTTACATGATCTGCTTCTAATATTATCATTTCCAGATTCCACGCCTGGTCCAATTGGCGGCCATGTTTTTTCCCGCCAAAATTAGACCACTTGCCGTGTTCCGATTTCTTGCAACTTTTAGTATGTTAAACACCAGTCCCAATATACCAGAAAATCATCATAAAACGCCTTCTTGCAATTTTGCAGATCATTTCGTAGATTGACCCGACTATACAACCTTTTGTAGCAATTATAGGCCACCATTTTGGCCGCCATCTTGCTTTACCATGCAACCGCTAAAAATCAAGCTTCCTAACCACGATTTTCGTTCTCAGGAGGGTCCAATTAGTCTAGAAAGGCATGTTAGCAAATTATTACATGATTTGTTTTTGACAGTATCATTTCCAGATTCCGCGCCTGGTCCAATTGGCGGCCATCTTTTTTCCCGCCAAAATTAGACCACTTGCCGTGGTCCGATTTCTTGCAACTTTTAGTATGTTCATCACCAGACCTAAGACACCAGAAAATCGTCATAAAACGCTTTCTTGCAATTTTTTTGGGGTCATGTCGCAGATTGACCCGACTATAACGACTAGCGAAACAGCTGGCCAGCCGTTTCTTTGCGTCTAAAGCAGCGCGTGGCAGCGCGCACGGCTGTTGATAAATTTGAAAGAAAATGGTTTTGCGACGAGAAGATATTCATGGTAGATACTTCTAAAAACACCCAAAATGATCGTGTTTATGCACGTGTTAGCGAAAAACGGTTTGTGAATATCCCGGCGAAACGGCGCCTTATTACGTCACAAATCACATCAAAATATGGTAGCTCGCGCTGTTCCGAGCATATAATTAAAACCTAAATCTGTACCAGTTCCATTTTTTCAGCGCATATACTTGAGTGAAATATCTTTAATTTGACGCATAAAGTATAAATAAATTCCACAAATTGGCGGAGTTATATGCATTCAAAGTTGGTTCATTTATGCTGGACCACCCTGTACATATAGGCAGACACAATGTCATGTCTACAGCCAAACAGACGGACGGACGGATGGATACCTGGATGGATGGATGGACTTCCTGAATTGAGCATCATTATTAAATACAGGCTAAACATATTAAAATTCCTTAAAGCTGCAAATTCCTGATTCTAACAATCTAAAGAAGAGGACTATGCTTCCAGAAAATGTGCAATCTGAAATCAACGCAATGACCATTGGCAATTAGAGAAACATTCAATCATTTACACACGCATCCTCAAAAGCACGACGTATACGTATAATATTATGTGTAGGCTTATAATTCTATAGTAGCCTAATAGGCCTACGCATAGAAAGAGAAGTTACGTAGGCTAGGTATTATGTATATACATTGTATATGTATGTACATTGCATACTGACATGAAGGTATTTACTCAGACCAATTCTTACAGAGGTGTAGACCTGTCTGTGTAAAGTCTAGCTCTGAAAGGACAACAAATGATAATTTGCATACAAAGAGCAACATTACAGTTACTGTCAGCACACATGTACTATAATTGTTTCAAGGTTATTCTTATGTTATGTTATGTTCATTGCATGCAGTGGCGGCGCTAGAGGAGCTGGGGGGCTAAGCCCCCTACAAGAGGCTCAGCCCCCTAAAAAAAGGGACCATTCGAAATTTTTTACAGTGAAATATACAGAATTTTGGGCTGACGACTAAAAAAAAGGTCGTTGGCGGCGAAAATGGAAAATTTTCATGGGATTTCTCGTTCGAACAGCAAAAAAAGGTCGTCAGAAATTTTGGCAGCGAAAATGGAAAATTTTCATGAAATTTCGGTCGAGGCTTCAGCCCTCCCAAAACTGAAATCCTGGCGCCGCCACTGATTGTATGCCCATTGTGACATATTTAGAAATCAGTGGTGATTGTCATTATTATAGCCAACGCGCTTCTTTTCTGGCGACTTAGGTCATGCCTTTAACAATCGTCACTAACCAAACATTTCGTGGTTCAATCCCATGCATCATATGCATCATTATGGGGTTTCTATGATATCTCGAAAAACAATTTTCCAGCTGTCATAAATGGTGCCATTTTTTTATTTATAATCATCTTTTAATGACTCAATCTGACAAACCGCAGAATGATTACAGGTACAGATTATACGAAATACGGCCCACCATAGCACGACACGCAGGTCGGCTTTACAGCAGTGGGTTCGGTAGCGTAAGTGCTGGATCACTCCTGGTTCTGCCAAGCAGAACCCGAGTCAAACAACACAACAGAAAAGCAGAAACTTTAATAAATTGATGCTGTGTGAGGCTCGAAACCGGGTTGCGTGGATAACACTCAGTTTAACGACCAGCGCTCTCTCAACTGAGCTACAGACTTCCCCCCGTATAATACTGTATCTACATAGCCTGCACAATGTTGTCTAAGTTGTGGACCAGTAAAGCTTTTAGTATGGTCACGGTCACGGTCACGGTTATGATCAAGCATGTCGGTGTGCAAGAGACCTACGGACCCATCTAGCCTACTTGAGCCATTGCTTGCTTTCAATGTTTATATAGCGATTTCTTTACTAAAAAAGGCACTTAGGCTACATCATGAACCACCGTGTAATAAAAAAGACTGAAAAGTGTCAACCTGCATGGGCCTATAATTCAGAGAGGTCACGTTTAACTGTAAACCCTTTGCGATATTTTCACAAAACATGCACTATTTGGACTCTCTACATGCATGGCTTGTCGGACTAATATGCTACACATGCAGACATAGGCCTAGGGGAGACCGGGGTATAACGGGGCACTTAAGGAATTTTGAAGTTTACATCATATAATAATTAAAAAGAAATCAGGGCTTTCAGAGGCGCAGCCAGAAATTCTTGATGGGGAGTTGTGTTTTATGGCCTGGACGGATGCCCCTTGTGACACAAACCCAACAGAATTATAGTAAATAAAAAGGGAATAGAGAACAAAGAAAATAAAGTAAGTAAAACAATTGTTACTACAAGCAATTATTTTGTTTTTCATATTTAACTGGATAAATAGCCTTCAAAAAACTTTTTCCCTAAGCCGACTGGTGGGTTTTAACCCCCGAAACTCCCTTGTCTACGCCATTGAGGGCTTTTCTGTACTCAGATTGTGCAGGCATTTATATAGTATACAGCATCGACCAGAATAATCTACATAAGTATCTCTCACACTGGAGGTAATGATTTTTATCAATGTTTCCAAAAATCCCATTATGCCACACTACCTGAGGTAAAATGGGATACCTGTCCCATTATGCCCCATGCTATGTAACAACTAATGCTTTCCAAGGAGAGCCACGTATATTTCCTATTGCTCGTTTTGTAATGTAAACAAATTATTAAGACGTGAGGGGTGATTAGAACCCATGAAATATTACAATATGAGACACAAAGACAAATCGCTGTCGAATCATTAATTGTGGCAAAATGGGATATCTGTATCCCATTATGTCCCAATTTGCCACAATTATAAACCCGCCATTTTGACACAAAATACTGAACTTGCACAAATTTTCATATGCGAATATGTGACTTCATATATTACGATACACATGTACACATGAATGGCATGAGATAAATTTAATATGGCTCCACTGTTTCTAGACAATTTGTTGACTATGATCGTACGTTACTTGGGAGAGCGTGAAAATCAACTTTCAATCATAAAAATTGCAAGACGCTTCGAAATCGTAAATGCTTTTGTCCTTCACCTTCAAAGGTGCTTTGCCTCACATTGAAAACGTCTTCGTATTTTAAAACCAAGTAAGATGGACAATAATGAAGTTTTCCATTATGCTCCGGCCTCCCCTATATAATATATCATCTCGTGTCTGATCAAAGAACAAGGCTCCGCCTACTCTCGTCATTCAAGTTGCTCCTTCCCTGCCGTTGACTATAATTCTTATACTCGTTCGTATTATTGGCTACTTGCACGTGAAAAGCGAAGTTGACGTAGCCTATATCCAAAAAGTCACGGTAAGTTGATCTTTTTGAAAACTTGATAAAAAAAATGATATAGCCTAAACATAATAGATTATACCAATATTAGGCTAAATTAGGCAAATGAATACTGTGATTATTATAGTATTTTGTACCGAGTATTTGACTGGGATGCCGAGCCGCGTGTGCCATTAAAGCACAGTGGAGAGACAGCAGAGAACCTGCATTGTTGTAATTATAATTTTAAAAAGTGGTTCCGACAGGAAATAGACATTTCACTGGTGGCATTTTGAATGGTTTATGAAACGATTCTGTGATTTGTAGTCTCTTGGATTCACTATTATCATTGACGATGAAGTGCCTGCCTAGGGTATCTATAGTCAATAATTAGCTTCACGCTCATTTCAGAATAACTGCACTCCCCGATTTTAGCAGGATGTATAAAACATTTACTTCATAATTTTCTTACTTCACTTCAGATGTTCGTGATGTCCAATTGAACTATTAAAAACAAGGATCCTATGACGTTATTCAAGACTAGCTGGGATACTCACCGTTGACCGGGAAATTTAGTATTCGACCCACTCCCGGCTGCAGCCCCACCTAACCACACAGCACCCCACCACACCCCACCACACTCTGACCTCCACGGTACGCCACTCGTGAAATTTGAGTTATCGGGAAAATTTTCCGTACCAACCCCACCCCACCCCACAACACTCCACCACACTCCGACCTCCACCGGTACGCCACCCATGAAATATGGGTTTTCGGGAATATGCCATTCCCTGCCCCACCCCCACCCCCACCTCCCCCACCCCCAACACTCCACCACACTCCGACTTCCACCGGTACGCCACCCGTGAAATTAGTGTTTTCGGGAAAATTTCACTAATTATTGACGATGTTTTGCCTGTTTTAAATTTTGTTTTTAACTTTTTTTGATTGGGTCTACAAATAAGAGTAAAATAAAATCACCACCAGTTTTTGGTCCTGAATGAAAATTTTTTGACATGAAAGCATTTGGCTGTCTAGATTAGGCTACAGGCTATTCCTGGATATTTAACATCGCAATGTCGGCAAAGCTATAGACTATAGACTATAGAGGCTTCCTCACAGTGTCCATTGTCCAGGCAACCTTACACTCCCTACTTACACATGCTTGGTTAGCCTACTAATAATTAGGTGAATTCATCCATTTTGCTGTGTAGCTTATAATCTGCGCTTGACACTGTGATACTGAGATGATTTAAAAGGTAAAAATAATTGTCAAATTCATCTGAAAAATATGAACTTGACATTGTAGGCTATTGTTCTACTTTGCGGTGACCTAAACAAATTGCCGGATAATGCATACAAAATTCTTGTTTGGGCATGTGATTGAGGAAGGCTAGGGTAGAGAGAAGGAAGGAAAGGTGTAAAGGGGACAAAATGCCCTTTTGCTAAGTTGCAACGTACCGTAAGTACAGTGGTGTGAAACAGTTTTGCATCACCCATATATTTTGCGTTTATATGTGTCATTTCTTCTGTTACCCGCTAATGCTTGTTCTGTGCATAGTGCAATGTGTTGGGATGAAATAACCGGTATGTGTGCATTAGCGGGTAACAAGCCTTTATGGCCTTTCTCAGGGTGGTATAGTCCCGAGGTAGTAAACAAACTTTCATCATGCCAAATTTAAATAAATATGCGTATAAACTCTAACCGAACAATAAGAAAACCTTTAATTAACCCCCACATGCTTACAAGTACATAATTTATCTCAATACAGAGAAAATGATGCATATAAACGCAAAATATATGGGTGATGTAAAACTTTTTCACACCACTGTAATAGCATTTCAAGCTAAAAATTACTGTCACATCAAATAGTGCTGAATGTTCCAAATAAAATACGATTGTATTCGATAAAATGTAAAAAAGATGACATTGTAAAATAATTAAATAAAAGGTGCCTCAAAGGGGCGTATTTGCATGTATTGTAGGTCTATTCTTGGCAAGCAATACTTTTTTTGTTTTAAAAAGAATACAGAGGCAGTCCTGAATACCCTGAATTAAAATACAGCGCTGTACCGATACCAGTTTTGCCCTCACCTGGGCAAAACGCCCCCTTGTTGTCCAATTTGTATTTTCTGAAAACTCTGTGACCTCTAAAACCTAAAAGATCTGTGACGTGGTATCGGTACAGCGCTCTTTTTTATTCAGGGTATTCAGGACTGCCTCTGTATTCTTTTTAACACAAGAAAAATTATTGCTTGCCAAGAATAGACCTACAATGCATGCAAATACATGCAAATACATGCAAATAGGCTATATGGGGCGCTTTGCTCAAAGTCAAGGCGAATCATAAAGGCGTTTTGTCCCGCAAGGGTAGGCCTACTAGGGTCTACATGTGAGATTGCATATAGGATAACATTAAAAATTGGTATAATAAAGTCAGATTTATTGTGCACTGTAAGTCGATATACTGCATGTTATACTTTGAGCCTATAGTTTGCATCAATGGCTATACCTGACATTTTGGCATCATTTATTAATTATTGGCACAGAAGTGGCAGCAAAATCTTACAAAGAAATATGAAAAATCAAATGGCTGAGGATTATTTCAATAGGAGCAACTAAAATACCACTGAACAGTAAAACTGTTCACTACATAGCTCGGTGGCAGAGCAGGGATGGGACGTTTTACCGCACTACCCCAGTGAGCAGTGTTGCAGAAGAATAGTCACCACCACTATCTGGGGCAAAGTTACGCCTATGAACCTCTGAGTATGAATGTGCGTTAGGAGCTTAGTTTATAAAAGGCGGGCGAAGTCTATCGAGTCTAGGACATTACCTCCCGACCCATTAGGCCTACCCTTGCCATTACCCCCGCCATTACCACCTGCCATTACCTCCGTAAAATATTACCTCATCCCCGCCATTGCCCCTCCCGTCTTCATACGTGTTAGATTTTATGTTTTGCTCGTGAGTTTCTGTTTACATTTAGGTCCAGTGAATTGTAAATTTCTGCTAATAATAATATTATTTCGCTAATTTCTGCTAGTCACGTATAGCTAGTCCATACAGATCCATTACCTGTATGGATATTGACACTTTGTGCCTATTGACACTTAGCACCAGTACGGTAATGTTGCTTAATTGCTCTTCTTCACCTTGTATTAGGTGTCAAATATATAATTTATTATCCACATTCTGGACCATGGGTTGTTACTCTGATCTCCCACACGAATGTAGGACATTTCTCCCCTAGACATTTCTCCCGGACATTTCCCCCGGGCATTTCCCCTGGACGTTATCCCCCGATTTCGACTAGGACATTTCCCCCGACATTTCCCTCTTAAGTCAATCCAACTTCTATTTCAGATCTAAAAATACCTTCATCCAGCTTCTATTTAACTTGCATTTTTTCATCAATAAAGCGTCTATTTCAGATCTAAAAATACCTTCATCCAGCTTCCATTCAACTTGCATTTTTTCATCAATAAAGCGTCTATTTGAGATCAAAAAATACCTTCATCCAGCTTCTATTTAACTTGCATTTTCTCATCAATCCAGCTTCTATTTCAGATCTAAAAATACCTTCTTCCGGCTTCTATTTAGCTTGCATTTGTTCATCAATCCAGCTTCTATTTCAGATCTAAAAATACCTTCATCCAGCTTCTATTTAGCTTGCATTTTCATTAATCCAGCTTCTATTTCAGATCTAAAAATACCTTCATCCAGCTTATATTTCACTTGCATTTTTTCATCAATCCACCTTCTATTTCACATGTAAAAGGTCTTCATCCAGCTTCCATTTCTCAAGCGCTTTTTCATATGTTGAAGACCATAAAAACAATGGTTTCCGCATACGGGGGGAAATGTCCTAGGGTAGGGGGAAACGTCCGAAGGAAATGTCCGGGGAAATGTCCAGGGGAAATTTCCGTTCACCCTCCCACACACCAGTGACATTTTCGTGAATAAGAAGTAGAATAATAATAATAATTATTTATTTTCGTTCGGCAGAAGTAAAATTAAATATTCTAGAAGTAGAATAAAAAAATCATAGATGTAAAAAACGATGAAAAGAAAATAAAAAACGTTAAAAAACGTCGTTTTTTTCGAAATAATAAAAAACGACAAAAAACCATAAAAAACCAAAACGGAAAATAATTTGACTTTGTTACATCTGAAATTTCATTTTCAGCTTACAAATCTTAATTGCTTAAGCTTATGCAATTTTATTAAGAAACTGCAAATAACACAACTTTATTATTAGGCCAAAATAATTGGTATAAGTAACATTAATCTACCACAGTTATTTTTTCTTATAACTTTCGTTTAATAAGAAATTCGAACAAATTAGAGGTTTTGAAATCTTTTCAAATTTAAATTGTAGACATAGGCCTAAGTCCACATTATAAGTTTATGCTGATCGACATAACACAATTAAAATCTAACCAGAAGCAAAAAACCACAGATGTTTACTAAATTATACATTGTACATTATTTTGTGCTTAAAATTGCTACTTATAAATATTAATATTTATGCCCAAGAATTTTATATCAAAATAACTCTTAGAAATTTCATTTCTTGTAGGGATCTACTACATGTATTATCAAAATTATGACTTAAACAATTACATAAAGACCCTATAGTTAACTGCATCCTTGAGAGTACGGTAAAAACGTATAGAATATTAGACAAAAATTAAATTAAAGAAAATAATATTAGACAGCAAATAATTAAATAAGGTTACATAAAAATCGAAAAAAACGATAAAAAACGATGGGGAAAATAAAAAACGAAAAAAACGACGTTTTTGGGGAGAGAATAAAAAACGAAAAAACCGTTTTTTACAACTATGAAAAAAATTAGTTTAAGAACGAGAATAGAATTAGAAGTGGAATTAAGACCTTCAGAAGTGAATAATAATAAGAAGTATAATTATTTTAAGAACGAGAATAGAATAAGAAGTAAAATTAAGACCTTCAGAAGTGAATAAGAAGTATAAATATTTTAGAACGAAAATGAAGAGACTTCTGATTTTTATGGACCATGTTTTAGTATTGTGAGGAAGCAGATGAGTGTAGGACATATCCCCCTGGACAAAACTCCCCCGGACAAAACCCCCCGGACAAAACCCCCGGACAATTCCCCCAGGGTAGGACAATTCCCCCTTGTCGAACATATTGCGTGTAAGTGGTATTACTGTAAAACGGCGGTCCTAAGTACGCAAGTTTGATTGATGAAAAGATTTCTTGCTAAATAGAAGCCGGATTGATACAAAATAATTTGTACTTAAACGGAAGCTGGATTGATGAAAATATTCTTGCTTAAATGGAAGCTGGATTGATGAAAATATTCTTGACTAAATTGGAGCTGGACTGATGAAAATATTCTTGCTTAAATGGAAGCTGGATTGATGAAAATAATTGTTATTTAAATAGAAGTTGGATGAAACGCATTTTTGCCTAAATGGAAGAAAAGGGGAATTGTCCGGGGTGTTAATGTCCTAGGCTAAATCAGGGGAATTGTCCGGGGGGTTATTGTCCGGGGGTTTGTCCGGGGGTTTTGTCCAGGGGGGAAATGTCCGCGCCCCGAAGCAGATAACTCACAGAACAAAGAGACGTTTTTCCTGTATACCCGGGATCATAATTATGGCTCTAAGCTAGTCTAAACCGGTTTGGGGTTAAGGGCTATTGATATGCAAATTGGGGTGATGCAAGGCTGAGGTGATGACACCGGTCGTCCGAGGAAGCCAGAGGCCGACCGGAAGGGTGACCAGAGGAGTTAGGTATATGATTGCCCAGTGAATAGGGAGAGACAAGGGTCAGACACCTGAGACTGAACAGAAGTCTGCTGGCAAGGGACTCTGTCTTGGTGAGGCTGGCTATGAAAAAGGGTCGTCTCTGGTGTAGAGAAGAGCGTAAGATTGCCTTGGAGAGAGAAACCAGCAGAATTCCATGGCCAGAGTTTACAGTTAGCCTACAACATATTCTCTTTGATAATATGTATACTACTGCCACATACAATTAGTTATAGCAATATAACATAGCAATTTCGTCCTCAATTTTCGCCCATACAATGCTTCGGTGGGTGAGATTCCCAAGGTAGAATGTGGAGTAGTTCTATAGGCAAACAAGTAGGCCTATGTTCGAAGTTCATCTTTCCAATTTCTTCCTTCCCCTTGAGCTATTTTAATTCTTTGCAATAAGGATCTGTTTTGTCTTTCGACCTCACCATTTGCCTGCGGCCACAAAGGAGTTGTTCTGTGATGCACAATGTCATTTTCCTTCAGGTATTCCGCAAATGCATTTGATGCAAACTGGGGTCCATTATCGCTGGTAATAGAATACGGTAAGCCATGAGTTGTAAACATCTGCTTTAAACTCTTTATGACATGATCTGATGTAGCTGTTCGAGTAATCTCCACCTCGTAGTATCGACTATAATAGTCCACCACGACTAAAATGTATTCACCGGTAGGTAAAGGTCCCACTGGTTTGGTACTAAACAACAGCTCCTTAAACTCAACTTCCCACTCTTGTCCTCAATGTGCCATGACTTTACATTTTCATCAAGTGTCCGTGATTTGGGCGTCACTCTTGATAGCACCCTTTCGTTCTCTGATCACCTCTCACAGTTGACACGCTCATGTTATTATCACCTGAGGCGTCTGAGAGCCATCAGAAGATCTGTTTCCTCTTCTGTATTTCGACCTCACCATTTCTGTATTTAAAACCATTGTTCATGCTTTTATTTGTTGTCGAATTGACTACTGCAACCCACTATTTGCTGGGCTTCCCAAACTTCGCTTATCCTCCTTTCAGTCAGTTATGAACTCGGCAGCTAGACTCATTGCTCGTCTACCTCGCTACTCCCACATTTCTACCTACATGACTGATGTTCTACACTGGCTTCCTGTTGCTTCTCGTATCCAATTCAAAGTACTGCTCTTAGTTTCAAAAACTCAAACTGGACAAGCTCCTAAATTAAATACCTTTGTGACTTGATGCATAAACCCCTCTCTGCAGTCTCTTCCCGCCCTCTTCGGTCTGCTGATCGACTAGATCTCTTGGTTCCAAGGGCAAGGACTGCCATGGCCCAACACCGTGCCTTTACCATTGTAGGCCCTTCTGTGTGGAATGACCTCCCTCCCATTATCCGTAGTAAGATCATATTGGGAGTGTCATCTTCAGCTCTTCGTTACTTGAAGTCTTTTTTATTTCCTCGGGGCCGTCACGCTGAGAGCGCCTCTGAATAGCTAGTCTGTAAGAGGCGCTTTGTAAAAACTCATATACAATACAATACAATATAGTCTATTGCCAAATCTTGCCAAGGACCTTTTGGTAGCTGGGTCCTCGTCATTGGTTCTGGTTTCAGTGGCATTCCTACCAGTTGGTATCCATGACAAGTGCGGCAGTATCTTTCACTATCCTTGTCGATTCCAGGCCACCAAACTTTACTGCGCAAGCGCTTCTTCATTTGCACAATTCCTGGGTGACCTTCATGAGCCAGTTCTAATGTTCGTTCTCGCAGAACTTCAGGCATTACAATTCTTGTCCCTCGTAGCAGAATTTCTCCAATGGTACACAGTTCTTCGCTAATCACTCTGTACTCAACCGTTTCACTTTTTGTCCATGTATTGCTCTTCAGACTCTGTCGAACTGCACGAAGAACTTCATCTGTTGCGGATGCTCTTTCTATTTCTCTGGTTGACATGGCTTTTGGAGTTGAGGTCACAGCGACAAACTTGATGAATTCTTCTTCTGGATCATCTTCATTGATGAAGAACTTAGCTTTTAAGTTTTCCAGTTTTCCTACTCCTTCGAAACATTCAGGAAATTCTGTCAATATGTCCTGTCTTGAATTAATTGCTCATATTCCTAGTCCAACACGAAGAACCCCCAGTCGTTCAGCTGTATTCCTGCCTAGCAACGACTTTTCTTTTCCTTCTATGACAAAAAAATCCGCGTCGATGGCTATCTGTCCCAAGGTCACTTTTGCAGAAAACATACCAAGTACCTTCAGGGGAGTCCGAGATCCGTAAGCGTAGATGGCTTTCGTAGTGCTCTGATACTGACACTACACATGCTGTTCCTTCATTTTAATCCATGTGAATTGGTCAATAACATTACATGATGCCCCAGAATCGATTAACATTTCAACGTCACCAACCTCAAGTGTAACACTGCCCCCGTCATCCTCCGACAAGCTGAGCAGGTATTCGGAATTTCCGGCCCTCGGTTCCTCCGCAATACAATGGACCTGCTTGTTGACCCGTGTCGAATGACCTACAAAAGGCTTCTTCAGATGGTGCGTCGGTTCCAACTTGGATTTGCAAACGACCTCGAAATGACCGACAAGGCCACATTTTCTGCACGTAGCTTTTCTAGCAGGACATGTTAGGTCCTTTGCCAAATGACCTAGTTTCCCACACCGATAACAAACAATTCTGCATCTTCATGTAAGCCCTCGGATTATCCCTGTTATGCACTTTGGTTAGGTTCACAGCCAATGGCAATTCTTCCATTTTTTGTACCTGAATGGCAACAGTTTCCATAGTTCTACCGATATCCTGCGCAATAGATAGGATGAGAGTCTGACCTTTCTCTAACAGCCTTCGACGAAATACAGAATACAGAAGATGAACATTTGTCAATTACCTGGTCACGAATATTCTCCTCGAGCTGTGCTCCAAACTCACAGTTCCCAGCTTGTCGCAACCGAGCAACAAATTCGTCAACAGTTTCTCTGGTTTCCTGTTTCAACTGTCGGAAGACATGTCGTTCGTAGGGAGTGTTCAATTTTGGAGAAAAATGCGAGTCCAAGGTTCACATGGCCGCTTCGTACACGCCCCTCCGTCTTCGCCGTCACCAAGTGGTCCCGGGTCCGTTAAATGTTCAAAAATATCCTGCACTGCCACACCCGCAGTGTGCAGTAACAAGGCCTTTTTCTGAACTTCCGTGGTAACGCCCTTTGCAACAACGTAGAACTCGAATGACCGGCGCCTACGCTTCCAACGTGGCCCTACGCACGTCGCATCGCCCACAATGTCAAAAGGTGGAATTGTTTGAATGTCCATGTTACCGGTTCGTTTCTAAAAAAAACACCAATGTCTCAAAATATCCACGTCGCCAATTATACAATTGCCACATCCAATTAGTTTCAAACGTTTTACATATAATTTATTCCGACATTAGACATTCGCCACCTTCGTTCTTGTTGCACACTCTTTCACTGTCTTTCTATACCTAGAGTCTTACCTATAGGGGAAGGGCTTCTAATATGGACCCCCTAAGAAACTTTGCTATTTCAGAGTACAAATGCAGTTGAATGCGTCGTTTCGTTTATTCTAGGCATAACTTGACGTGAATTGTGATCAAATATGAAGGAATTATTCTTTAACCTGTGGGGCCGTCCATAAAGTACGTCACGCTATTTTTGACCATTTTTGACCCCCCTCCCCCTGTCACAAACTGTCACAAATCTCGGACCCCCTAAAGTACGTCACACTTTCGAACAATTTTTTTTAAACATAGCCATTATAACCCTATATATAACCCTCTAAGCCCTAGGAAACTACCCTTAATCCCTCTGATAGTGACGTGTGTCTCTAAACGCTTTGATAGTGACGGGAAATCAACTTTTATCCCGCCTGGCCGGGTTTTAGACACGCCTGGCCGGGCCGGGTCGGATTTTAGGTACTAAGAACACAAAAAATATATAAGAATTTAAAAAATAAATGTGTGACGTCACACATGGCCTAATCCCCCTCCCCCCCTGTCACAAACTGTCACACTTTCTTACACCCCCTCCCCCTGGAGCGTGACGTACTTTATGGACGGCCCCTGTTCAAATAAATTTTTAAATAATTTTGTTCTAAATACGTAATTTGGACCATATTACACGACCCTGTGTGTAGGCCTAATATGGGCCGCCATTGTAAATTTCAAAACATTTTTTTCTTAGCACAGAAAGTGGCCCATATTTCACGACTTTGTGTGCTGTATGAATGGCAGAAGCCCATATTACACATTCTATCACAGGCCCATATTACACACCCTGGTATGCTTATGGAAAATCCGTTATAGTGGGATCAACGAATTTTTTAATATAAAGATAGTTGCGTTTTTATATGATGAAGAAATTCCCTATCTTCTGCATGATACCAAAAGGAATAGTATAACTCAAATAATTAGCCACATAACAGCTGCTGAAGTTTGACATTTTTTTATAAGAAATCTACATAAAAACTAAAACATTGTATAGTTTCGTGCAGAGGTTATGAGCATAGGGACACATCCAAAACAGGAAGTTGAAATCGGTGGACGGATAGTTTCGCACAGTAAGAGCTTTCCGCAGACGTGGTAGGTGGGAGAAACAGTCGTGGCCCATATTACACACTAGCCCATAATACAGGCCTTTCCCCTACTACGTCATAGTGTCACAGTCCGACACTACAATATGCTTTGACATCTTCATTTACGGTGGTTCTGTAAAATCCCGTTAGTACTGTGTAAATAGTTGTATTGAATTATTTGAGAACTAGAAGTAGAAGTGGAAGTAAAATCACGTCAACAGAAGTGAATAAGAACTAGAAGGAAAATTAATTTAAGAACTAAAATATAGGTAAGCACACTATAGGTAAGAAAATTTACTTTAGTATATAAGACTCTTACAAAATTATATTTTACTCTTTTGTTACTTTGTTGTAGTTTGCATTTTAATAGCAGTGGTATTGGCGGGGCGGGGATTAATGGCAGGTGGGTAACCGACCGGAGGTAATGTCCTGTTTCTGAGTCTAACATATAGAGTGAGAATTGCCCGGTTGTTGAAGGGTTTAACACAATCACTATTTCTTAGGACTCTATAGCGAGTCTTCTTTGCATGCCACCAACTGCACTAAATCAGCGTCTGATCCCTTAAGTTTTCTTTCTAAAATCAACATCCTTCTAAAATCCGAAATCCAGGTCAGTTCAGGTCTTAGTCTATGGTTAGACTTACTTATTAGCTACATCATTCTTGGTATTATTGAGTAGTTTCGAGAAAGTTTAGAGTTTCAGTCTCTATAATCAGGTAAAGTGGTTTGAAGAAGCAAGAATATTTGTCGAAGAAACGATATTCTTACAATGTCGCAGGCGCTTAGGCTAATTGTGAAAAGCATGTTTCTTGTTCACAGATGTTTGATGCAGGAGATATCCCGGTATTCGCAGCATCGTTAACAGTCATTGCTGCCTTCCTTCTCCTTCGTCGATTCCAGCAGAGCGGAGTCAAAGATGATGGAAAGCGTTGTCCTCCTTCGCTTCCAATTTTGCCACTTGCGGGCGCGATTCTCCGTGGTGGAATGACAGTTCTACCTGAATATTTTATGAGATCCGCGGAAAAACTCGGACCTGTCTTCTCTTTTGGAATGGGGAAATGGTAGAAACACTTTTGAGATTATATAATCTAATCTAACTTTGTTTTCTTCTTATCTTAATTACATGTAGCCTACTGTTCAAAAACCATCATCAGAATGTAATTGAAGTAGGCCCTATGTCTTAATCACATTTACCACCTTCCCTGTTTTTAGGAAAGTCAGTAGAAAAGTTATTCAGGTTAAACTTAGACAGCTGCAGCTGCAACCACTTGAACAGGTTTTAGCAGGGTTAAGACTTAAATGAAAGGCATTGTGCAAATGCATGTAGGCTACGCCTGTGCATCATCTGCATAAAGTTGGCTCAAGGTAACATGTTCCGCAAGGAGCAGTTCAGAATTATTATCATTATTCATTATTTAAATACCAGAGCTATATATAAATAATGTAGGCCACAACAGGGTACAAGAACTGAAGTCTGAGGCAGACCATAAGAAGCGGGATGTCCAACAGAGACATAGTAGAACTATAGACAACACTGAGAATAGGCAAAATAACGAAGACGTCCACGACGGAAAGAGTCAAACCACTCTACAAAATTAGTCTACCAGTCAGACCAAACGCAGCATTAATCGCTTAGGAAGGATACAAGGTTCGCAGTATTGAAAGCAATGCAGATTTCGAATATGGCGAGCACGGTCAACTCCGAGTCCTTTTTTATAGATGTTGGATAGAAGTCGGAGCAGTGACCTCCCGTCATCACCAAAAACAGCATACTCGTTTTAATGGTATCACGATTCAGTAGATGTTAAATAGGGCAAAACGGAAAATAAAAGAAATACATCGGTTTCCATTTGTAAGTAAAAACCGGGGAAAACGGAAAACGAAATTAATTTGACCTTGTTACATCTTTTGTCGCATTCTAAATTAGGGCCTTGTTTGCGCAATTTAATTATAGTCAACAAAACATAACTTTATTAGTTGACCCTGAACCCCAGGCGTAGTAGACGTTTAAAGGAGGCGACCATTATCCACAACAGTTATTTTATTAATTATAACTTTTGTTTAAAAAGAAACTGAGAAGTTAAAAGATTTCAATTTTTTGCAATAAATTTCTTGTAAACGCAAGTCCACATTGTCATAAACAAATGCTGACATAAACATGAACAATTAAAAGCTAAACTTTGTAGCTTAAGTATGGTCCATAAAGTTTACTTAATTAGGATTTTGAACATAAAGTGTTTACTTGAAGCTTACAAGAAAAACCTATAATTATATCAAATTATTTTTAGATAATTATTTCTTATATTGTACCGTGCTAGGCCTACATAATTATAATTCTCAATTATTGATGACGTCAAAATGGTAAGGATCGTTGAAAGGGTTCTATGACAATAATTGGTCAACAGTCTAACGATAATTATTTGTCTAACAACAACTGGTCGAGAGACGACTCGTATTGATGAAATAGAAGCTGGATTTACGAAAAAACATTTAATGGTTTCCTAGCTTAAATGGAAGCTGGATTGATGATTTTCAATCATGTATTTAAACATGCATCCAGCTTCTATACTTCAGATCTCAAAATACCTTCTATTTCTCGCTCGTTATTTGCGTCAATGAAGCTTCTATTTCAGATATAAGAATGTCCTCATCCAGCTTCCATTACTTACGCGTTTTTCATCAATCCAGCTTCTATTTCAGATCTAGAAATACCCTCATCCATCTTTTATTTCTTATACGTTATTTTCGTCAATCCAGCTTCTATTTCAACTGTAAAAGAAACTTCATCAAGATTCCATTTCTATTGCGTTTTTCATCAATCCAAAATCTATCTCGTCCGTAAAAAACTTTCACCCAGCTTCCATTTCTCAGCGATGGGCCAGTAACTGTGTAGACCAGTTGTCGTTAGACGAGTTGTCTGTAGACCACTGTTGTCGTGAGACCCTTTGAAAGTAGCCTACGTAGATAGCATTAGGAATAGGCTATCAACCAAAAATAAATTGTAGAAAACAATTACAGACAGTAACTAAATAGGCCTATAAAATTATGAGGTTAGGCCTAGCCTACATAAAAAAGAATAGCAAAAACAAAAGTCACGAAGAGTAAAAGACGACGAGACAAGGATTTTGCTGAGAAACAAACGACAAAAACGTTTTACGCCTATTTGCAACTGCGTACTTTTGGGGGCTTTTTGGTAATTATTATTCCAGGCGTGTTGTGGTTCTGAATGGCTACGAGGCGATATATGATGCTATGGTCAGACATTCGGAAGGGTTCGCTGATAGACCTTCACTTTGGACTGAGGAAAAAGTCATCAACCCCGAGCTTAGAGGTCAGTTCAACCTCTACCAGCGACATTTTCTGTGTCAACACCTAATTGGCCTACATAGCGCCTCTTCAAACTCAATGAAATTTTCATTCAGAGGCGCGGTGACGCAGAATTTAAAACTTGCCTTACGCTTCGTGTTATTTTACTGGGCCAATTCAATTGCCAATAATGACATTCTTGGCTAGTCAATCTACAGCATATATGCTCTACCGGTACTCGAAATAGTTAAAAAATATAAGAGATGCGATTTTATAATTATATTTTTATGTGTCTCAATTGACGATTATACCAATTGAAAAAATTAAGCAATTATTATAGATTTCGAAGTTTTGGGTCGATAAATATCATTCGTATGTGGATCACGGAAAATGTTCGAATGCGTCTCTTCATTGGCGTGAAACAGTTTTTATCGTGAGGAGTGAGCTCTGAGCAGAAAGCTGCTTTGCAAACTATGTTTCTAGAAGACGGATTTAAATCTGGAAAGTTTGTTCAAGTAGCCGCCAACTTAATTAAACGAATGAAATATGGATGATGTGTTCATCTACAGTCTGTAGCTTACTCACTTATTCAGTGCTGCTCCTTAGACCGATTGTCCGTCTCTTTCGATACTCCCACATCTAAAAAAATTGATCGTGTTCAACCCGTTGGGCGAACAGGTTTTGTAGGCTGCCATTAGCGCCAGGAGCGGATCCAGGGGGCCAATCTGGGCATGGTCCCCATTTAGAAATTTATTTGTTTACCAGCTATTCTGGCTCGGAAAGTTGATGTGCCCTCCCCATGAGCAGTTTCATATGCCTCTCCACGCCCCACGAGGTCCGTACAGGTGTCACGACAACTCTTCTACCGACAACTCGTCTAACAGCCAAGTGGTCTCCGGACAATTCGTCTACGACAACTGGTCTACAGAAAACTGATCTAGCAGTTGAGAAATGGAAGCTGGATGAAAGTTTTTACAGGTGAAATGTAGGTTGGATTGACGAAAAAACGCAAGAGAAATGGAATCTGGACGATGGCTCTTTTGCAGGTGATATAGAAGCTGGATTGACGAAAATAACGTATGAGAAATAAAAGCTCGATGAAAGTTTTGCACATCGTCCAGATTTGAAATAGAAACTGGATTGATGAAAAAACGCTCAAGTAATGGAAGCTGGATGAGGGTATTTTTTATATCTGAATTAGAAGCTGGATTGACGAAAATAACGGGTGAGAAATAGAAGCTGGATGAAGGCATTGTTAGATCTGAAGTAGAAGCTGGATGCGTGTCGAAATACATGAATAAAATCATCAATCCAGCTTCCATCTAAGCTAAAAAAAAACATTTGCATAAATACAGCTTCTATTTGATCAATACTATTCGTCAGTAGACCAGTTGTCGTTAGACCAATTGTCCGGAGACGAGTTGTCGGTAGACGAGTTGTCGGTAGACCAGTTGTCGTGGAACCGTGCGTACACGAGGTCCGTGCTGGGGCTTAAGAACGCTGTAGCCTACGACTAAAAAAAGGTCATCAACTATTTTGGCCGATAAAATGGTACTTTTTTGGGGAATTCGACAAATGACTAAAAAAAGGTTTTCGGTGACCAGGGCGAAACTTTTTCAAGGTCTCAAGACCCAAAATTTGCCCCCCCTCTCTTCAAAAATTTATGTAGCCTATCCACGCCATTGATTAGCAAAAAGGAATTTTTAACGTGCAGTTGTACACAAAATGTGCAGTTCTGAATGGATTTGTGCTGATGTAGAATCACTTCTGTACACTTAAGACTAGCAAAAAAGGTCATTGTCCTTGGAGAAGTAATTTACTATGGATGATGGAAATGTAAAGAAGGGGTTGTGCAATATATGTATGTGCACTTGTTATAGCGCCTTTTTAAGCACACTACTCAGAGGCGCTCCCGACTGCAGAGCGGACATTGCATCGAACGCATCACGCCGTGGCCCTGAGCAATTGCGAGTGAAGGACTTGCCCAAGGTCCCTACGCGGCGACCTGAGGTGGGTTCGAACCTCGAACCTTCCGGATACAAGGCAACGACGCCACCACTACACCACCGCGCCCCACAATGTGCAGGTATGAAAATTCCTTAAAAACAGTCCTGAACAGCGCCATGTATTGCAGGCTGTCTGTTCAGCTAGTATAGTTAAGATTTGTGTATTCTGTGACCTGCGTTCTTGTGAATTGTTTCAATTGCATAGGCCTAATCGCAAGCTGTAACCGCTTGCGGTCTGTCAACCGGATTGTGGATTGTGGAATAAAGAAAATAATATATAATGTTATTATAATTATTATAGTATTATCATATTATTACTGTAATATTATCATTATATTATATTATTATTATTATCATCATTATAATTATATTATTATTATTATTATTATTATTATTATTATTATTATTATTATTATTATTATTATTATTATTATTATACTGTTGGGTTGGGTGACCCGTCAAAATAGCCCCGTCAAAACAGCCCCGTCATAATCGCCCACCGACAAAACAGCCCCGTCATAATCGCCCACCGACCCAACAACCCCGAAAAAAGTAGATCCCGACAAAATCGCCCCGTCGAAATAGCCCGTCAAAACGGTAACGGCCCACTATTCCGAGGGTCCACTATTCCGAAGGTCCACTATTCCGAAGGTCCACTATTCCGAGGGTCCACTATTCCGAAGGTC
This sequence comes from Lumbricus terrestris, assembly GCA_949752735.1. Taxonomy (NCBI): domain Eukaryota; kingdom Metazoa; phylum Annelida; class Clitellata; order Crassiclitellata; family Lumbricidae; genus Lumbricus; species Lumbricus terrestris. Next base: position 29,050 of record CATKHU010000334.1, read on the forward strand.
CACTATTCCGAAGATTACCCCATCGGCCCTTTACCCCACCCCGCAAATACCCCCCCGACCATAATCCCCGGAAGGACAATACCCCGCTATTACCCCTCGTCTGTTTACATGCGGTCCAATGTATGCATGTATGCATGAATGTATGTATGTATGTATGTATGTATGTATGTATGTATGTATGTATGTATGTATGTATGTATGTATGTATGTATGTATGTACTATGTATGTATGTATGTATGTATGTATGTATGTATGTATGTATGTATGTATGTATGTATGTATGTATGTATGTATGTATGTATGTATGTATGTATGTATGTATAAACATAATACATACATGCATATTTACTTACTTATATACATGGGCCGGGGGTAATGTCCTATGCCAATTGGGAACGTCTGCAGCATTATTAAATGCATATACATTTGTAGATGATGATTTGCACACAAGCATTTAGATGTGGTTTCTCGTGCTTACAATCCCATATATGGGATCAAGCTTCAAAATGCCAAAAAAAATTGAGAAATGAAATGTAAAAAAAATGCAGATATGGTCTAGAGTCATTGCATATAACCCCAAATTAAAATATTTTGCAAAACAAAAGTTGGGCATTAATATGTTTAGTGACAGTGTTGTATATTGTAGTTTTTGAGTGCTTCTGAATAGTTGCTACGGTTTTTAAAGCGATTGCTTACGAACCTATGGCACTTAAATATCTACATATTGTTATTTTTTATTACCAGCTGTGCCCGGCTACGCGTTGCTGTGGCTGAAAATGACTGTCCAGCCCTCCCTCCTTTCCCATGCGGCTGCCTCCATCCCCCCCTCTGTTCCTCCCTACCTCCATTCCCTCCCTCCCTTCCTCCCTCAATCGGTGAAGAACTTTTCGAGCTCCTTGATTAGGTACAAACATTTTACAATTTTATTTATATAGACTATTTATTTTTTATTATAAACATATTAAGCATAATTTTTTTTACAAGACACAGGCTATACTATTATTATTATTATTATTATTATTATTATTATTATTATTATTATTATTATTATTATTATTATTATTATTATTATTATTATTATTATTATTATTACTAGCTGGGGTACCCGGCGTTGCCCGGGAAATTTAGGATGCGGCCCGCTTCCGGCCAATCTCCTACTTCCCTACCCTCAGTGCCGGCAACCCACACGCCCACCCCACCACTCCCCACTCAGACCCACCACCACCCCACTCCACCCCACCTCACAACAATCTTACCTCCACCGGTACGCCACCCGTGAAATATTGGGTTCTGGAAAATTTTAGACGAAAAAATCCTCCCACCCTCTAACCCTCCCACCCCACCCCATCCACCCCCACCCAACCCCTCCGCCCAACAACACCACCCCATCCCACCCACCCCTACACCCCCACCCACCACCCCACCCCCACTCACCTCCACCCTGACCCCATCCCCAACCAACCCACGATCCCACCCCTCCACCCCAACGCCCCACCCCAACCCGTCCCTCCACTCGCCCACCCCACCACGACCCCACATCCCTCCACCCCAGCACCCCACCGCCAACCCCTCCCCCACACAACTTCCCCACTTCACCCCAAAACACCCCACCACACTCCGACCTCTCCACCGGTACGCCACCCGTGAAATTAGGGTTTTCTGGAAAATTTGTCCCCTCCCTCCGACCCCCGACCCTCACCCCACAACACGCTACCACTAACTCCGACCTCCACCCGTACACCACCTGTGAAATTAGGATTTTCTGGGGGGAATTTCCCCCAAAATTCCCCATGGTGACAGAGAATCGCGAACCCCTCCACTAGGTGTACCAAGCCTTGATGGACACAGCAGTGTAGGTTTGGAGTGAAAAGCTCAAAAACTGTGGGAATGCATTCCGGTCAAACACACAGATTCTTCTCTTTATTTATATAGATTATTTTATTATTATTATCACCATCATTATTATTTTTATTATTATTAGTAGTAGTATATTGATCATTGATGAATAATAATTCCGGGCTCAAAGCTCGACTACTGCAATTCTCTTTTACTCAACCTTAAATCCAAAAAACTCAAACGTCTGTAACTAATCCAAAACTCACTAGCCCGTGCTGTCCCCAGGACGGAACACCCAAGCACAATCACATCACTCCCATTCCCAAATTCACTAAAAAATTCCCGAGCTTCAATTGTTCGGAGATCACTGTGTTAGCCCGCTATTCCGAGGGTCCACTATTCCGAATATCCCCTATATTTTGTTCTGTATCCTTGGTTGTTATATGGTCACTGTGGGGTACGGTTAGGTTTAGGGTTCGGAATAGTGGACCTTCGGAATAGTAGACCCGAACCTGACTGATTTATTGTAATAGGCGTATAACAGTACAATCCTCGGAATAGTGGACCTTCGGAATAGTGGACCTTCGGAATAGTGGACCTTCGGAATAGTGGACCCTCGGAATAGTGGACCCTCGGAATAGCGGACCCAAACCCGTCAAAACAGCCCGGGTAAACAGTTCCGTGAAAATAGTCCTGTCAAAGACGCCACCGACAACTCAGTTCCAGAACTTCTATTTCAGATATATAAAAGCATTCATCCAGTTTCCATTTCTTAAGCGTTTTATCATTCATTCAGCTTATGTAAAATATAAAATACCTTGATCCCGCTTCGATTTCTCAAGCGTTTTATAATTCATCCAGCTTTTACATCAGACATATAAAATACCTTCATCCAGCTTCGATTTCTCAAGCGTTTTATCATTCATCCAGCTTCTATTTCATAAATATAAAAACCTTCATCCAGCTTCCATTTCTTAAACATTTTATCATTCATCCAGCTTCTATTTCAGATCTATAGAAACATTAATCTAGCTTCTATTGAAGATTTATAAAACCTTCATCCAGTTTCCAATTCCTACGAGTTTTATCATTCATCCAGCTTCTATTTCAGACCTATAAAAACATTAATCTAGCTTCTATTTGAGATCTATAAAACCATCATCCAGTTTTTAATTCTTAAGAGTTTTATCATTCATCCAGCTTCTATTTCAGATCTATAAAAAAATTAATCCAGCGTCTATTTAAGATCTATAAAACCTTCATCCAGCTTCCATTTCTTAAGTGCTTTATCATTCATCCAGCTTCTATTTAAGATGTAAAATACCTTTATCCCGCTTCGATTTCCCAAGCTTTTTATCATCCATCCAGCTTGTGATTTTTTTGTCACCGGTGTAAAGGTTTCAAATTACCCCCTCCTAAACATTACCCCCCGGTAACTTGAAACCGGTTTCAGATTACCCCCCGGAAACTAGATTTGCATCAATCATCGCATTTAGTGCACCAAAAAATCAGAAAAATCATCCCGCTTCTTGTTTTGGTCTGAAGAATATCATCCGTCATCCCAATTCCTTTTTTGTTATCAATATTTTGATCCGAAAAAATAATAGCCTCGAACCCATTTTCTCCATTGTAACTTCAGCGGCGATTAGTATTTTAGTTACAGATGAAAATATTGATAAAAAATCACGAAGTGGTATGATGGATGAAAATCGTCAGACAATAACAAGAAGCGGGATGATTTTTCTGATATTTTTAGTGCAATAAATGCGATGATTGATGCAATTTACAGTTTGTAGGGGGGTAATGTTTAGGAGGGGGTAATCTGAAACCTTTAGGCCTACACCGGGCATTTCGAACCAAACAAACTCTAATTCAAAATATAAGCAACCGCCATAATAAGAATCCTTTGAAGTGCAATCAACGTCACAAAGAACAAAACGTGTACCTGGATGAGTTATAAAACGCTTAAGAAATGGTAGCGGGATGAACAGTGCCGGCGCTAGGGTACCTGAGGCCCCCCCAAAAAAAAAACTTGGGGCCCCCATACCTTGAGCTGTCATCTCAGCAAAATTTCTCATAATATAAGTGATGAAAAACATGGTGTAAGACTTCAATGAATGTCCCATTTCAATTGTTAATTTTTTGGAATTTCCATGCTGTAATGGTAGAAAATTTTAGCTGTCATCTTTTCAAAAATAGCTCTTTTTCATTGCTGTTAGTCGTGGTTTAGGACTTCAGAGTGTTCCTCTCCATTGTTTAAATTTATCCGATTTGCCAACTGTAATGGTAGCATTTATAGGCTGTCATCTAAACAAAATTGATCATTATTGATGGGCAGTGGATGATACTTATGATATATTTCTGAAATATTGGGGATACAAGGATTCCGTCCCAACCACAAATTGTGGGGCCGTACACCTGTCCACACCCCCAAGTCTCCTCTTTGGTTGAAGGACAATGCTCTATTGGTTTGAGTAATATTATTTTGTATGCTTTGCGTTGAAACATAATTCGGTGCGTGGTTTCAGGATTGAACAGTTATGAAAGGTATAATTACCAGCTACATTTGAGGCCCATTGCAAACTTGAGATCAGACACATACCAAGGACATCTGGGACCCTACACGGGCTTTAATGTTTGGGTATCACGCAGGTTTTATTTTGAGACCTCATCCAATTAGCAATTAGAATAAGTTACAATTTATAAGCGTTGTGTTTGAGAAAGTGGACGAAATTGCCTGAGTTGGTTTAAATGGCTTTATACTTACGCCCAAAATCAGTATGGTATTTGCATTAGGTCTGCTATGGCAGTGCCATATGGTTAGTTGAGGTATATCTGCTTATGGAGATGCACTGGATTATATCTGCCAATGGAGATGCACTGGATTATATCTGCCCATGGAGAGGCACGCGCTTTATGGGTATATGTGTGTGGTGGTTGTGGGGTGGTGGTGAGGGTGGTGGGACAGGTGTCGTTCTCTTGGCGCCGCATGTGGCTGCCTCTATAGAGTTCGTCAATTGCTTGTCTCTGAATGTGTGTTTGTCGTTGTCAAGGCGCCTTTGTAGCAGCATGGCCGCGTTACGCGCCTTAGAAATTGTCATTATTATTATTATTATTATTATTATTATTATTATTATTATTATGCACCAGACCGGATCTGTACAGTCACAAATAGGCATAATGACCAGCTAAATTTGGGGGCCCCTTTCAAACTCTAATGGCTTTATACTTACGTCCAAAACCAGTATGATATTTGCATTGGGTCTGCTATGGCGGTTCCATATGGTTAGTTGAGGCATGCACGAGACCGGATCTGTACAGTCACAAATAGGCATAATGACCAGCTAAATTTGGGGGCCCCTTTCAAACTTTAATGGTTATATACTAATGCCCAAAACCACTTTGATATTTGCATTAGGTCTGCTATGGCGGTGCCTTATGGTTAGTTGAGGCATGCACCAGACCGGATCTGTACAGTCACAAATAGGCATAATGACCAGCTAAATTTGGGGGCCCCTTTCAAACTTTAATGGTTATATACTAATGCCCAAAACCACTATGATATTTGCATTAGGTCTGCTATGGCGGTGCCTTATGGTTAGTTGAGGCATGCACCAGACCGGATCTGTACAGACACAAATAGGCATAATGACCAGCTAAATTTGGGGGCCCCTTTCAAACTCGGGCCCCCCCCCCCCCAATTGCGGTGTACGGGGGGTGCTAGCGCCGGCACTGGGGATGAAGGTTTTAGAAGCTGGATTAATGCTTTCATAGATCCGAAATAGAGGCTGGATGAGTGATAAAACGCTCGAGAAATCGAAGCGGAATCAAGGTATTTTATATCCTAAATAGAAGCTGGATGAATGATAAACGCTTAAGAAATGGAAGCTGGATGAATGGATCAAGGTATTTTACATCTTAAATAGAAGCTAGATGAATGATAAACGCTTAAGAAATGGAAGCTGGATGAAGGTTTTATATATCTGAAGTAGAAGTTGGATGAGTGATAAAACGCTTAAGAAATGGAAGCGGGATGGTTTTATGGATCTTAAATAGAAGCTAGATTAATGCTTTCATGGATCTGAAATAGAGGCTGGATGAGTGACGAAACGCTTGAGAAATCGAAGCGGTGTCAAGGTATTTCATATATTAAATAGAAGCTGAATGAATTATAAACGCTTAAGAAATGGAAGCTGGATGAATGGATCAAGGTATTTTACATCTTAAATAGAAGCTGGATGAATGATAAACGCCTAAGACATGGAAGTGGGAACAAGGTTTATATGTATATATATATAATGAAATAGAAGCTGGATGAGTGATAAAACGCTTAAGAAATTGAAGCGGTATAAAGGTATTTATATCTTAAATAGAAGCTGGATGAGTGATAAAACGCATAAGAAATCGAGGCTGGAAGTAGGTTTTACAGATCTTAGATAGAGGCTGGATTGACGAAAAGGCTTAAATCCGACTTCTATTAATAGTTCTATTTACCAACGCGATCATTTACGGAAGCCATCTTAAACTTTACAAGCAGTATTTTCATCAATTCGGCTTACTTAAAAATATGTTAATTTCGTCGGTCTTTTTTTACGAAAATCGTGTGTTCTTCCGCGACTTTGTCGGTCCCCGACAAAATAGCCCCGACGGGGCCATTTTGACGGGGTTATTGTGTCGCTGGGCGATTTTGACGGGGCTATTTTGTCATTGGGCGATTATGACGGGGCTGTTTTGACGGGGCTCTTTTGACCGGGCTATTGTTGGGTTGGTGTCAGGGAGGACATCTGGTCAGACCATACCGGTAACCCCATCAATGGTCCTCATCATAAATTATCGCTACGCTATTGCCATGGATGAATCCAGATGCGTTGCGTGCACAATTTGAGGAATGGATTTCCACAATCAGTTCGCTACGTCGTCGTCTTGTATAGCCTTCCCTCACCTTTCTCTCGACTCAAATCCTGCATTTTCTCCCGGGTTCGCTCGCTTTACTGTGTTAGAAACTATGTGTAAAAAGTAAAATAATAAAAAAAACTCTATGATCATTTGTAAAATTGATCTGGATTCTCGGCCCTAGAGCACATTGCAGGTAGGCCTAAATGGACTAATTACGAAAATCCAGGTCTCATTATGAATTTCAAAATCATGGAAAGAATTAAAGAAAACTTGTTTATCTTGTTTTTCAAGCGCCCGTATGTATGTCTGTTCTGTTTACTCTTTTAGGCATAGTTTTCAGACATTACGACGAAGCATATAAGAAATACCGTAAGCTCTCTTTGTCTATTCTGAAAGAATTTGGATATGGTGTCCAGGGCGTCTCTGAGACGCGAATCCTGCAAGAAGTGGAGTCAATGAATGAAGAGATTTTGAAACAAAATGGCCGTCCTTTCGATCCAAAATGGCTGCTGACTTTTTCAACATCCAGGTTCATACTTAGCATTCTGTTCGGCAAAACCTATCTGGAGACTTTTCCTAAGAACGTTTTTTCAATTGTTGAGGGTGTCGAAGAGTGCGTAACAAACATGGATATGACACTAAACATGGTTCCACTTGTTCGGTTTCTACCAATGTACTGGAAAACAATCCACGGTTTGCGAACGGGGAGCGAGAAGTTGTTGAACGGAATAGAAGATGGGATAAAGTTCAACAAGTTAAACAGTTTTGAGCCTACTTTTGTCGGAAGATTTATGGAAATTGAGGGAGTCGAGTATGACCATCAGGATCTACTCTACATATTGCGAGATATGTGCTTCGGTGGTACTGATACTGTATCGACAACGTTACAATGGGCAGTGGTGGAATTGGCCAACCATCCAGAGATCCAGAACCGCTTTCAGAGGGAGATCGATGAGATGATACCAGGATACAGATTTCCCTCACTCGATGATAAACCACGTCTACCATATACAGAAGCTGTGATCCTTGAAATCATGAGACGACGTACTATAGTACCATTTTTAGATCCGCATGCAACTCTGAGAGACACCAAGGTGCTGGAGTACGACATTCCTAAGGGATGCATGGTAAGTGACGACTGGTCCACTTTGACATATTATGCAGATTATGAAATGGCGTCGGATGCCGTTGAGAGTATTTGTCAGATGGTAATACATCCACCCATGATAAGAATTCCGCCAATACGACCTTTTAAAATGGTGTCACGACAACTCGTCTACCGACATCTCGTCTAACGACAAGTGGTCTCCGGACAATTCGTCTACGACAACTGGTCTACAGACAACTGATCCAGCGTTTGAGAAATGGAAGCTGGATGAAAGTTTTTACCGGTGAAATGGAGGTTGGATTGATGAAAAAACGCAATAGAAATGGAATCTGGATGGTGGCTCTTTTACAAGTGAAATAGAAGCTGGATTGACGAAAATAACTAGTGAGAAATAGAAGCTGGATGAAGGTATTTTAGATCTGAAGTAGAAGCTGGATGCATGTCGAAATACATGAATAAAATCATCAATTCAGCTTCCATTTAAGCTAAAAAACCATTTTCAGCAATCCAGCTTCTATTTCATCAATACTATTCGTCTGTACACCAGTTGTCGGTAGAGCAATTGTACGTAGACGAGTTGTCGGTAGACCAGTTGTCGTGGAACCTTTTAAAATGTTGTATTTATAAATTTGTGATGACATTTTATTACAGAGTTGATTATGAGCTGATTCCATGTGAGACAAATGAATTGTCACTGAACTCTTCTGTTGTCGATTTTAATTGTTGGTTTAGACCTAATTTCCGCCAAACCTCACGCATCTGCAGTTAGAGCGAGAAATGTCTAGAACTGTATTTTATTTGTTAATTTTATAAATCAGGATCCGTTATTCCATCGCTTCCATGCTTCACAATCCTGTAATCAATAAGACTCGCAATTGTGACGTTGCTAAGATTTTTCCTCATTCTGCATCTTAGCTACTACGAACTTCAGAAAATATAAACTTTCTGTCATCTGCCTGTTCTAGTTTGGGGGAAGTGCTTGGACATGAACCCTGATAGCAATATTTCCACTGCGGAATATACATGAAAACTAATTATGTATTTGATGGTGAGCAATGTGTTTAAACCCCCCAAAGTCCGACCTGCACCTCACCGCGGTGGGGGGGGGTGAACAACCAAGTAGGGGATTGCCTGGTGAGGCTATGCCATCAGGGGAGAAGGCCTATGGCCGAAGCACCTCCTAGGGCGCTACGCGTGGTGGACAGGCTCACCAGGAACCCTGAAAGAGTTGGCCAACGCAGGCGGCAGGTGTTGGAAGGACACCTCAGGGCGGAAGAGGTCGAATAGAACCCAACGGCCTCCTTACCCTGCCAGGGGAGGATTGGTCACCACCTGGCAACTGACCAAGAAACTCTTACTGATAAATAGACAAGTCTGGAGAAGTCATGTGGGAGCCTCATCGTCGTCGCATGACTGACGGAATAGAGCAAAAAAGAAAGAAGAATGTGTTTAAAGTAAAAACAACAGGCTCATTACTAAGAGTTAACAACATAACAACTATCAAGCTTATCCACCGATAGTTGATTGTCTACCATATTTCCGAGTGTTATCTCAAGCCAGTTCTCCAGTTATTGATTCCTTTCACAAGCTCATCGTGAGAAACAACTATTTCATACAGCAATAAATTATAGAAATTCTTATTTTAGGTTATGCCGAATGGCTACAGCGCTCACATGGATCCGAAATTCTGGAAAGATCCAGAGAACTTTCAACCAGAAAGATTCCTTGACGACAAGATTGATATTCGGAGAGTGATTTCATTCGGATTGGGTATGTTATAAAATCATGCTAATATAATTATAGATTCAAACTCAGTCGAACACAATGCTTAACACGATTATCGGAAATAATTATAGGGCTATAGAATATTGTAATCGGATACTTATTTGGTGCCACTTGAGGAATAAATTAAACCGTGGCGATAGGATGTGGCAATATGGGATGTGTCCCGATGGAACAAAATGTTGGTCCATGCTGGGTTTTTTCAAACTAGAAGTAGGCTACTCCGAACCAGCGTCAGCCATTTGGGACTTCTTAACGCAGTGTATTGCCAGTTCGCTGAATATGCCCATAAAGTTACTGTAAAGGAGAGGACTATTGGCCCACACCAAAATGCGAAAACTTCGATATTTTGGTCATAGCATGAGACAGCAAAACGATAGCATCGAAAGCAGCATCATGACGGGTTTTGTGGAGGGGAACCGAGGACGAGGAAGGCCGAGGACATGGCCGTAAATCTGTAACTAAATGTGGGGAGGGAAAAATTGTCCCTTCGGAATTGTGCTTATAGTAGGCCTATAGGCCTACCTCCCTCAAGAAGCCCACCCAAAGTTAGTGTTAAAAATTGTTGGTTCGCACTATAGACCTACTGCACATAGCCAATAATATGTTTGGACTACAGGGAACAACAGGACTAGTCACTAGAGGTTCTCTTGCCAAACCAAAAGAGTTGAAAGCATTAGGCCTATTTAGTGGCTTACATTTCTCTTCATTTTAACTTCTCCATCTGCGTATAGCCTACATTCATCTTTAGCAACTCGTTTGTACTGTAAAGTCTAAGGTGAAAACTAATTTTAATTATACATAACTTCCTACTTGCAGGCTTTTGTGATCCACAACAAATACTTTATCATATCATTTTGTCGTTTTTGCCATCTCTTGCCTATCGATTGTTTTAATAGCTGAATTTATTTTGACTGAAATCCACAAAATAGGCTGGCTCTCGCTACCTATAGCTTCTGTGGACGCTGAAGTAGCCTACTATGGAGATTGTGATTGGGATTGCAAATACAAACTGCAACCAAAACAGATTCCTTATACTTAGAAGACAAAATGCCAGAAATCTGATCTTAATGATGAAATTATAGGCCTAATGCTATTATACAATGCTGTTAGTCACTTTTCTGGTGCACAGACTTAGGCAATGGCTAGGCTTATAATTGTGTGAAAGCTGTTCATGATAGAGAAGGCAGTGCACATTTGCATTATTTTCGAAGCACTTACCAGCACACCATCCATAAGCCATTTGGGAAAACGAAGGAGGTGAGACTTCTTAAATCATTTAACGCACCGTACTCTATTCACGAATTTTATTTGTTTAAATTTATTTGTAATCCGCTGTAGGCCTTCAGTCGAATATGCGGTATAACGTGGTCTTGAGATGATGTGTTTCTCCTGTCAAATCTGAGAGCCCATGCTTTCAATTATGACTAGCCTATGCACTTGTTTATACATGTTATGTATGCATGCATGAACCGTGAGTGCACGTATGCAAACTTAGGCCTATATACCAATGTACAAAGCGCCTGTTACAGTTACTCAGCGTGAAAGCCCCGAGGGAATAAGAAAGACCTGAAGCAGTGAAGGGTTGAAGAAATGAAGATGTCACCCTCTTCTTGAATCTTAATAGGGATAGATAAAGGGAGGTAGGTTATTCGACATACAGGGTGGGCCAAAAAAAATGCCCCCCCCTAGGTTTTTTGCCAATATCTTGACCAAAAGTAAGAATTTCGAAATGAAATTTTACAGTCTTATAGACAATTCATATTTACATATGATGGCCAAATTTCATCAAAATATTTCAAAGACACCAAAAGTTATGCCACTTTTAGGAAGGCCACCCACCGTTTTTTGACGATTCAAAAACGTAACGCAACAAAAAGTAGGTTTTTGCCCATATCTTGGCCAAAAGTAGGAATTTCGAAATGAAATTTTACAGGTTAATAGACAATTCATATTTACACATGGTCGCCAGATTTCATAAAAATATTTCAAACAGAACAAAAGTTATATCACTTTTAGTGAAGCCACCCACCGTTTTTGTTACTTTTTTTGAATCATCAAAAAACGTAGGGTGTCCTCACTAAAAGTGATATAACTTTTGTTCTGTTTGAAAAAATTTTATGAAATCTGGCCACCATATGTAAATATGAATTGTCTATTAACCTGTAAAATTTCATTTCGAAATTCTTACTTTTGGCCAAAATATTGGCAAAAAACCTAATTTTTGTTGCGCTACGTTTTTGAATCGTCAAAAAACGGGGGGTGGCCTCACTAAAAGTGGCATAACTTTTGGTTTGTTTGAAATATTTTGATGAAATTTGGCCATCATATGTAAATATGAATTGTCTATAAGACTGTAAAATTTCATTTCGAAATTCTTACTTTTGGTCAAGATATTGGCAAAAATCTTAGGGGGGTCATTTTTTTTGGCCCACCCTGTAGAAGGGTATAATTCCACATAAAAGGGTCTACAATGGCAAAAGCTCGGTGTTGGACCATGGAACTCCTTGCCCGAGGAACTAGGAGATCAAGTCGATAAGCAGACCGATCAGCAGACCGGAGAGGGTGGGAATGTACTGCAGAGAGGGTTTGTGCACCAAGTCACAAAGGTGGTTAGGAGCTTGCCCATTTTGAGTACAGGTATGTATTAGGGTGGTCCTTATTTTTAAAAGTTTGATTTTATAACGGGGCACCCTCTAAGTTGGTTTCTATTGATGAGAACAAAATTGAGAAAAATTTTGGAGAGAATCTGAGGACATTTAGGGGTCGCTACCAGAGGTTAAAGTTCAAGGTTAGAATTAATTTGGGCTTTGTGGTCCACTATGCGCAATTTCCATTAATATGCTTTCCAACCATGTTAATCGCTATGATAGAATTTGATAGACAACTATACTCACATATTTATTAACATCTCCGACATCATGATTGCCACCTACTTACTTATTTTATTAAAAAATTTTATAATGCATTCACAGCCATTGCATCTTTTGGCGGCAATTTCGGTTCATTTTGGTTTTTCGTGTATATTGCATAATTTCGCTATTGTCAAAGAGAACACAAAGTTGGCAATAGATCTAAGTCTTGACAATGCCATGGTGAATCTTTATCATCCAAAATCCTCCCATCTGAGAAATGCTTTCAAGACTATCTCCACCCATCCTCCTCTAATTCCTTTGCCCTACTTTCAACTACCTCCCAGGAAATATTAGCAATTAATAACTCTCTTAAATCGACTCACAGTTCTGGCACTGATGATTTGAATCCTATGATATTATCACCGGTTATGGAACTTCTTGCCAATCCGCTGGCTGAAGTGATTAACTGTTCACTAAAAAATGGTATTGTTCCATCAGAAATCAAACTTGCCAAAGTTCTCCCCATTCACAAACAAGGTGCCAAAATTGAAATTAATAATTACAGACCCATTTCTATACTACCTTTTTTCTCCAAATTATTTGAAAGAGTAATGTATGACAGATTACTTTCATACATAAAGCATAAGGACATATTATATCCGTTTCAGCATGGCTTTCAGCCGGGTCACTCTACCTCCATGTCACTGATTGATATACAGGACAAAATTACCAAGGCCATGGACAATAATGAATACTCGATTGGTATCTTCCTTGACCTTGCAAAGGCGTTTGATACTGTGGACCACAAAATACTTTTGTATAAACTTGAACACTATGGTATTAGAGATAATGCACTTCGATGGCTTAGTAGTTATTTGGGCAATCGTCTACAGCAGGTGCTTTGTAATGGAAAATTGTCTAACTTTCAAACTATAGAATTTGGGGTACCTCAAGGCTCTATCCTTGGTCCTCTCCTGTTTTTAATCTATATCAATGATCTCCCAAATTCATCATCCATCTTACACTATATTCTATTTGCCGATGATTCTAATGTATTTTTATCGCATGCCTCCTATGATCAGCTTCTTCAGCTAGTTAATAATGAATTAATATCAGCTAGTGATTGGTTCAAGGCAAATAAACTTTCATTAAATCTATCTAAAACTAATTATATCATATTTCGTTCAAATAAAAAACCAATACCTATAACAAATAATGAGCTGCTTATTGACAACAAAATTATTCCTCAAGTTTACACGACAAAATTCCTTGGCGTTCATATTGATCAGCACCTAAAATGGAAAGTCCATATAGACGAAATAAGTAAAAAAAAATCAAAAAGCATAGGCATTATTAAGAGAGTCTCTTACTTGCTTCCCTCTCATGTGCTTATCTTATATATATTTCAGTAAGTCTGTGTGTTTGTTTGATTGTTTGATTGTTTGATTGTTTGATTGTGTGTTAGCTATGCACGGCTACAGTTTTGAAGCAATCGACCCCAATTTTTTGCAGGGGGTTCGGGGTCGACCCGACACAGGTTATTGGAGGGTCGGCGAATCTCTGCCACCATGGGGCCAGGGTGGGGGAGGGTAAAACCCCTCATTTCCCCTACTTTTTCAGCCGTTGCCATGCATAGTTTCACACTTATTCACCTGAAACGTTGCAACTACAGAGATTTTTTAAACGGGCCACCTAGCCTCCACTAAACACACAGCTCGGCGACCCACAGGGTCGACGTGTGTTCCTGGGGGGGGGGCTTGGGTGTTCGGGGGGGGAGAGAATTTTTTTCCGAAAGTCCTAATTTCACGGGTGGCGTACCGGTGGAGCTCGGAGTGTGGAGGGTTGTCGTCGAGTGTGAGGAGTGGGGTGGGGGTGGCGGGGTGGGTGGCGGGGGGGGGGGGGGGGGTTGGGAAAGAATTTTTTCCGAAAACCCAAATTTCACGGGTAGCGTACTGGTGAAGGTCGGATTTAGTGGTGGCGTGTTGTGTAAGGGTGGGAGGAGGAGAGGGTGGTGGGGGGGATTTTTTGGGGGGGGGATTTTTCCCGAAAATCAAAATTTCACGGGGGGGGGGGGGGTTGGGAAAGAATTTTTACCGAAAACCCAAATTTCACGGGTAGCGTACTGGTGAAGGTCGGATTTAGTGGTGGCGTGTTGTGTAAGGGTGGGAGGAGGAGAGGGTGGTGGGGGGAATTTTTTTTGGGGGGGGGGATTTTTCCCGAAAATCAAAATTTCACGGGTGGCGTACCGGTGGAGGTCGGAGTAAGTGGTGGCGTGTTGTGGGGTGGGGGTCCAGGGTAGGGGCGGGTTTTAGGAAACACAAAATCTTCCGAAAACTAAAATTTCACGGGTGGCGTACCCGTGGAGGTCGGAGTTAGTGGGGCGTTTTGTGGGGAGGGAAAAATTTGGGGAGATTTTTTTCGCCGAAAATCTAAATTTCACGTGTGGCGTACCGGTGAAGGTGTGGGTGTGTTGGGGTCAGGGAGGCAAGGAGGGTCGAAGAGAGGGTGTGGGGGTGGGAGGGAGGGTGGGAGGGAGGGTGCAAGTGTGGGATGGAGGGAGGGAGGAAGAGAGGGAGAGAGGTGGGAGGGAGCATAGGAGTGAGGGAACGAGGGTGGGAGGGTGAGAGGCAGGGTGGGAGGGATGGTGGGAGGGAAGGCGGGAGGGAGGATGGGAGGGGTGGGAGGGAGTGATGGAGGTAGGGAGAGTGGGAGGGATGAAAGGAGGGTGGGAGGGATGGTGGGATGAAGGGAGGGACGGAGGGAGGGATTGGCGGGGAACGGCCCGAATTCTAAAATTCCCGGGCAACGCCGGGTGCCCCAGCTAGTCAATCTATATTTCACCCTAGTCTATCCATACCTTAGTTACTCTAATTTAATTTGGACTTCTACCTATGATACCCATCTCCATGTTTTAAGGACCTTGCAAAAAAAAGCCATACGAGTTATCACTAAATCCACTGTTAATTGTCATACTGGTCCCCTATTTGCTGAGCATAAACTCCTAAATATTAAACAGATTAGATTTGAACAGACATCTCAATTTATGTATCAATACATCAATAACCTCCTCCCTTCTTCCTTTGCTTCCTACTTCTCTCCTGCATTGCATTCTGGACTCACTAGAGGTAATAGAGACTTCAGTATTATTTTTGCTAAAACAAATGTTCGGAAATTTTCCATTAAATTCCAAGGCCCTGTCATACGGAATAAAATTCCGATTCACATTCGTAAGGCTACTAACTTAACTCACTTTAAACACCTGTTACGTGTGTATACATTATCTAATATTTTGTGTTAATAGCATGAGGGGTTACCCATGCTGATGCTGATTTATTTGATTGTTTGATTGCTTTGCTTTTATTTTGTTCTTTCTCTGAATTTTTTCCTGTAGTGTTTACTACATTAGTTTTTCGATATTTTTTTTTCTTTCCCTAGTTAAGTAATATCTCTGTAATATCTCCAACACTCCCCTCAGCTTTCACTTTCTCACTTCACTTTGTTAATTAGGCCCCTGCTTAGCGGGACTTGTCCCTTTTGGTGTGCCTATTTGCTCCCTCACTCTTATAACACCTATTCACTTTGAGTATTTTCTTATTGCGAATTATGTTTATACTTTGTTAAACATACATGTACAATTGAATTGTTGGGAACAATAAAAATATGTCTATATGTCTATATGAAAGTGAGTAACAGAAATGCAAAACTTGTAGGCACTACAATGTCTTGGCAATGATCCAGCAGAGTTCAATCTCTATTGTTTTTCAATGCTTAAGGAGTGGATAAAGAATCGGCAAAATTTTTTGAAAACTTGAAAGCTGAATGCCAACCAGGAGTTCCTCTAATATTTCACTGGGATGGAAAGTTGTTGGAAGACATCTGCAGACTGCAGTAAAGAAATAGTAGAACGTCTTCATGTCCTCGTTTCTAGAGTGTTGACCAGATCCTCGGTTTACAGAAGTTATCATCGGGACAAGAAAATCTTCAGTGTCTGCAGTGTATGAAGCGGTTATGACTTGGGGCATTACTGATCATATCAAATCTATGTGCTTTGACACCACATCAGTGAACAGTGGACTTAGAAATGGTGCCTGCATCCTGTTGGAACAGAAGCTGGACAAGGATTTGTTGTAGAGTGCATGTCGCTATCACATAGTCTAAGCCTAAATTAAGTTGGAGGCAGTGGTTATGTTTTCTCTTGGTTCACTGAAGGGTAAGGACATAATGATTTTTCCGCTGGGCTGCATAGATCTAGCGAGGTTGATCGGCAAGAGCATTTACAGCGTTAAGATATGGATGTTCAAGAAATAATTCAAGTCAACAAGAAGAGAATAAAGGGTATGGCTGACATCTGCCTGCTATGCTGGTTTCAAGCACCGTATGCACCATCTATACTCTTCAACTTGACCTGTAGAGAGCAGATCTTTAAGGACATTGACAAAATACAGGGAGATAAAAATAGTGCAGTTGCAGACGTTGCAATGAAGAAATGTTTAGATGACCTTTGGTATCTTTCAGATGAATTGGTGACTTTTGCGTTCTTTGATTCCATTTTGTGGCTTCCATTTATGCCAAGCGCCAAATGATTACTGCTCTGGACAAAACTTGGATCGAACATCCACTTCAAAGAAGAACCTTGGAACCTGCTGTAATAAGCTCAATGCAACTGGAAGATTTTGTCATGGAAAACACGAGATTTTTCAAGTTTTCTCCAACAAGACATTGATATACATGGTCAAACGACACGAGAACTTCAAGTTAGATTAGGCCACTGCGAGCTCAGTGAAAGTTGTGAATAACATTACAAAGCGTGGAGTGACACTCATGAACATGTATAACAAGCTTCAAGCAAATAATGAGGATCAGATGCAGAGTCTGCTATATTGATTGTGAAGAAATATACGGTATACCTATCGTCGCAAAAGACTGATGCATAATGGAAACATTAACTGGAAAAACATTTTTATGTCCGTGTATGCGTTTTGTCCAAAATAGTAAACCAGTCCACAGGCCACTAGTCCACCTCCAGCACGGTCCATTGCCCACCAGAATTTATTTAAATTTGTGCATTCAACCATACATGTACACTAGTAATAGTATACAATATACGATATTCCATGTTTCGCCTGTGTCTTTACATTGATATATGTTACGTCCGGTAGCGACCCCTAAAACTCAAAAATATCTGCCAAAATTTTCAGTGTTAATATTTTTTAACCTAAAGGTATAAGTTAGGAGGGTGCCCCGTTTAAAATTCTCCCAAAAAATATTTTTGCATAGAGCTAAGGACCACACTAGTATGTATGCTATTGTGTGTGCGTGTGTATGATTAGCTGTCTTCCTCCCTGCAGTCTTTCAGGATGATAGCCTATATTGGGCGTGTCAAGTCGTAAATTCCTCTCTCTATGTATCAATAAAGAAGAGATTCTATTGATCATTTACGCCGTCCCCCCACTTTTTTGCAAAATTCTTGCAAGATTGCACTTTTTGCTACAGTTTCTACTTCAATTTCCATGACGTCCCCCACTTCTATTTCCAGGCGTCCCCCCTCTTCCTTTTTTAGGACTACACCACTGGTTATAATGGAATCACCACTGGTTATAATGGAATCACCGAGTTTTTATATTTAGCTGTGAGATCCAGTTATGTTACGTATCAATTTGACTTAAATTAAAGCGACATAAAAATTATTATTTTGTGTTGTAGGAAAGCGTTCCTGCTTGGCAGAGATTCTTGGTCGCCAGAGCACCTTTCTCTTTCTCACAAGTCTCGTTCAGCGCTTTGACATCCGACCACCAGAGGGCCAGAAAACATTAAATGTGAAGGAGGTCACTGCTGTTGTGACGTCCCCATCACACTTCGAAGTTCGTCTCATCCCCCGAGGGAAACCAACTCAGAGCCAGGACTAAACAGGAAGACTACGCTGATGTTTTAATCTCCATTTCATAACATTTTGGCTACAGTATAATATTATTATTGCTGCTGCTTAAAATAGCACCTGGTGTATTCCTATTCACTAGGTGGCCAGAAGGCGGTCGGCCTCGAGATCACGGAGCCATTACGAAAAATTATAATTAAGATAGACAAATCAATTCCCACACACGAGGCTTCCGCAGCTTAACTTGATGCATCTCTAACATTTCTAATCTACGACATGCACGCTTATTCGTCAATTGGGCTTACTAGTATCACTCGCACGTTTATCGTTTAAATACGATCGGGTGTGTATGCATGCATGTACGCATGCATCTACATGGGCTGTTGCTTGCTCACTGAATATTTATATAGCGTCTTATTACAATATGGACACTGGCATCATGAATTACATACTATACTCGAAAGCCAAGCGCAGGGCTCCCGCTTGTTCACGAGCGCTGTATCAAGTCAGAAGGGTTGTCCAAGAGAGTAGTCCGAGGGCGGTCGTAATCCGGGTACCAGAGAATCAGAGGTCGCTGAGTATCGCACAGTGACGAGTATTCTCTAGTTGCAGAACTCTACCCGATCAGATCCACTTCGTTTGATAACAAGCCAACTCTTTAGCACTGTTCAGAATATGGGAAGCATACGTCATTTTGTCTGTCAGTGTAGGCTGTTGACTCCCAGTGATGGCAGTCTTTTGTCATAATTATATACAACAACTGTTTATATTAAATATTTAGACGTCCTTTTTTATCCAGTTTGGTTTTCAATGTGACTGAAATTGAGGCTATAAAGCGGTGCCCAGATTGTCTGGCGCGAATGTAAATTGATGGTGACTTTTTATTTCCTGAAGGGGTTTTAAAATTGGTGACAGAAATGCTTGCCAATCGTACACTTGTACGATGGCAGATGCATTCTCTTATCTAGTGACATGTGTCACATTGACACCAGTTAGTGTGCTCTTCTCTACATGCTCAGCAAGCTCTTCCAAACTGGAGACAGGTGTTCGTCTGAATTGTTGCTTCAGAAGGCCAAAACAACTGTCTGTGGAAAATTTTGTTTGGCCTGGAATAAGAAAGTGAATGCTACATTCGTTGCTGCAAGCCCATAAGCACTCTCCACGTGAAATATGCCAGAATAAAGTTGGTTTTGTTCTGCCCGCAACAATAATTGTCGCAGTTCAGGTCTACACTGCATTCTTCTAAACCATAATGTTCGAAGAAGTAGTGCAAATAACTGATGTAACCTTTCGAAGTGCAGTGGGATTCATCAATTAAGAAGTTGACTTGTTGAGGGAGACCGTCGCAGCATACTCCAAAGATGCCAACTTTCCGGGGGCACATGAAATATAGCAGACCCGACTGCATCGGATCGTGTGGAAGATGAAATTGCTGCGTAAAGTCGACAAAGTGACAAGGATTTGAGTTGATGCATGGACTATGTGGCGATAGCACATTATGACAAGCTGGACGGGACGCCTCGACCATCTGTTCGTAAACCAAGCGCTCGTCCTGCGCAAGATCAGGATGCTCCTCCAACTTTCTCAACTTTGCAGTTTTACAAGTTCTGGCAAGTTACTAGAACTTGCAATTTCTCTGTAGAGTTGCCGACAGGTAAAACAGAAGTCTGTGTTGGGGCGAGAAATGGCAATGTTTGGCAGAAGCTGATTCCATCAGTGCAAAATAATTTATTGGTTATTAATTTTTTTTATTTTTTAGCATGCTATTCTCAGTATAAAAAAGATAAAAGAATCGTTATTTCAATTTTGTAAATAAGACTGTTTTGGTTATATAATGCAGCACCCTCTGCTAATGAAGCTAATAAAAAGATTTTGAACCAATCTTATTGCAATATTTGAAAAAATTGCATTACAACTATAATTTAATAAATTAGAATAATGTGCACATCGTTTACAAGCTTTCGAGAACAAATGTCTTAGAATGACATTAAGAATCCCGTGGACAAAAAAGGTGACCAACGAACAGGTGCACTCCATAGCAGGATCAAAGCAAGAACTGTTGACCCACGTAAAAACAAGAAAGTTGCGATACTTCGGACGTCATGAGACAGCAAAAGGACAGCATAGACAACAGCCTGATGATGGGATTGATGGAGGGAGAAAGAGGAAGAGGAAGACCTAGAACGGCATGGATAGACAACATCTTGAAATGGACTGAACTTTCGGGGAGGAGGCTAATGAACATGGCAGGAGATAGACAACTGTGGAAAATGCTCATATATTCGTGCAGCCAACCGTCGCAGAGCGACGATGGCGGAATGATATGACATGGCATGCACATCATTTATTACAATTTAATACTTCGATTAGTATATTACCTGATTCTTTGATTGATTCCACGTACAGACGGCAGACATCACTTTTTGTAGTGCGTGTAGGAAGTAGTTGCACGTTGCTGCGAAATTGAGTAGCAGCTCGACCTGCAGTGTTTTATCTAGACGTCTCTGGGGGGGAAAAATTCCCCCAGGATTGAAATTTCCCCCTCAGAAAAATTTGACGAAATGATATTTGTTTAGTTACTGTTTTCATCATTGTTTTACATCAAGTGTTATAATATACCGTGATAATATTTATTATTATATGATTATAATGACATTATTTACTACTATAATAAATGATACCATCATGTTAAGATGACACCTTAAAATGCTGCCATTGCAATGTGGAAATTCAAAAAGTTTCTAATGGGCCACTGAAAAAGTACAGCTATTTTGTTAAGAAGACACCTTAAAATTCTGCCATTGCAATGTGGAAATTAAGAAAGTTTCAAATGGGTCACTGAAAAAGTACAGCTATTTTGTTAAGATGACACCTTAAAATGCTGCCATTGCAATGTGGAAATCCAAAAATTTTCTTGTGGGTCACTGAAAAAGTAGGCCTACAGCTATTTTGTTAAGATGCCCCCTTAAAATGCTGTCATTGCAATGTGGAAATTCAAAAAGTCTATAATGTGTCACTGAAAAAGTACAGCTATTTTGTTCAGATGACACCTTAAAATTCTGCCATTGCAATATGGAAATTCAAAAATTTTCTAATGGGTCACTGAAAAAGTACAGCTATTTTGTTAAGATTATCCCTTAAAATTCTGCCATTGCAATATGGAAATTCAAAAATTTTCTAATGGGTCACTGAAAAAGTACAGCTATTTTGTTAAGATGATCTCTTAAAATGCTGCCATTGCAATGTGGAAATTCAAAAATTTTCTTATGGGTCACTGAAAAAGTACAGCTATTTTGTTGAGATGACCCCTTAAAATGCTGCCATTGCAATGTGGAAATTGAAAATTTTTCTAATGGGTCACTGAAAAAGTACAGCTATTTTATTAAGATGATCCCTTAAAATGCTGCCATTGCAATGTGGAAATTCAAAAATTTTCTAATGGGTCACTGAAAAAGTACAGCTATTTTGTTCAGATGACACCTTAAAATTCTGCCATTGCAATATGGAAATTCAAAAAGTTTCTAATGGGTCACTGAAAAAGTACAGCTATTTTGTTCAGATGACACCTTAAAATTCTGCCATTGCAATATGGAAATTCAAAAATTTTCTAATGGGTCACTGAAAAAGTACAGCTATTTTGTTAAGATGATCCCTTAAAATGCTGCCATTGCAATGTGGAAATTCAAAAATTTTCTTATGTCTCACTGAAAAAGTACAGCTATTTTTTTAAGACGACACCTAAAAATGCTGCCATTTCAATGTGGAAATTCAAAAAGTTTCTGATGGGGAGGGGCGCATCCCCTCCCCATACCCCTCCCCTCCCAGTCTCAGTGCTATGCGCATCACGAGCGTCCTTCGGATGCTCAATTGTCTCTCCCAGAAACCTCAATTCCCTCCCAGAGGAGGGGGACTAGATTAAACACTGCTCGACCTGGCATTTTTTCTGCGTAGTTGGATATGAAGGTCACTACCAGTCTGATGTCATCCAGTTCCAGATAGTTGGATTTCTGACCCCCGGATTTATTTTTGCGTTTACTGAAGCCATGTTCCTTATACAACTTGGACAAGGCTGTCAGCTTATTCTTGGATATGCTGAACAACAATTAGGCCTACATGACATTTGTATAGCAAAACAATAATGCTAATTTTCCCAATCGAGAACATGCATAGACAAATACAGGCACATTCAATTTCCTATGTTGGGCATCATAAATTTTAGGTGTTTCACTCCAAACTCTACTTCCAACCCTAAAGATCATCCACCCTAACCATCTCTCTAGTTTCTCGTCTCACACTCTCTGAACCTTGACCTCTGCCAATCGACTTCATTTTGATTGAGCGCCTGTGAAATGAGCTGGTTCCCGCGACTTAGCTTTTGTGGGCGCTGTAGAAGTTCCGAGTCTACGATTACGATCATAATTATCTGAACTTACTGCACACAGTTTATAAAAATATCCTTATAATATTGAAATACAAGCAATATCATAAATATAATTAACAACCACAAGTACAGGAACATGAATGTATCACGGCATATTTTTTGCCATTCTTCATGTAGCAACTTGGCTGCCACTTACGTACATGAAAATGTTCGTCATCTTTGGTTTTTGCTGCCCAGGTGAGTAGTGCTGGACATGTCCGTCACACAGCTTATGATGCCAAGCAACACCATGGCATTGTCTTTCTCATCTAGAAAACATCACAGCAACATGGAGTTAACTGCATTGATAGGCCTACATACCAGTGACCAGTCATAAGCTCCTTTTATGGGCATGGGATGGAAGAATGTGCCTACACTCAGGTCCACATGTCATTAGAAGCGACTAAATGGACATCAGCTCCACCTATAAGCAGTTTGTTCCTTCCCGTAGTTATCACTAACAATCATTCTGTGTTCAGGTCTGTGGCGTAGACAAGGGGGTTTCCGGGTTAAACCCCTCCCATTGGCCTAGAAAAAGTTTTTTAATGGGATATTTTGACTTCAAGCTCTGTTGCAAAAAAGTTAATGCTGTTCATATTAGGTCCATGACAACTGGGCTGCTTTAGACTTTTCTGCAAGCACTTAATTGCATTTGTCGAGAATGCTGTGCATAAGCTTATGCCAATAATTATTATTCAACACAAATGAAGCCAGCAGAGATAACACTTCCGCGGTTGCATAATGGAAGAGTGACGATGCTTCCGGAAAAATGTGCAATCTGAAATCAACGCAATGATCATGGGTAATTATTAGAGAAACATTCTATCATTTAGGGCCTACACGCATCCTCAAAGGCACGACGCATACATAGCATTACGTAGGCAATAATATTATGTGTAGGCTTATAATTCCATAGTAGGCTAATAGGCTTACGTATAGAAAGAGGGAAATTACCTAGGTATATGTATATACATTGTATATGTAGGTACATTGCATACTGACATGAAGGTTTTTACTCAGACCAATTCTTGCAGAGGTGTAGGCCTATCTGTGCAAAGTCTAGCTCTGAAAGGAGACCAAATGATAAATGACATACAAAGTGCAACATCGCAGTTACTGTCACACATATGCACTATAATTGTTTCAAGGCTATCCTTATGTTTTGTTCATTGTATGCCCATTGCGACATAATTATTTAGATAACAGTGCTGGTTGTCATTATTTTAGCCAACGCCCTTCTTTTCTGGTGACTTAGGTCATGCCTTTAAAAATAGTCAGTCATCAAACATTTCGTGGTTCAATCCCATGCATCATATGCATCATTATGAGGTTTCTATAATATCTCGAAAAACAAATTTCCAGCTGTTATAAATGACGCTATTTTGTCTAAGTTGTCGACCAGCAAAGCAATAAGTTTGGTCATGGTCACGGTCATGATCATGTATGTCGGTGTGCAAGAGTCCTGCGGGCCCATCTACTTGAGCCAATGTTTGCTTTGAATGTTTATATAGCGATTTCTTTACTAAAAAAACACTTAGGCTACATCATAAACCGCTGTGTAATAAAAAAAGACTGAAAAGTATCAACCTGCATGGGTTTATAGTTAAGAGAGGTCACGCTTAACTATAAACCCGTCACGACATTTTAGCAAAGCACGCACCCTTTGGACTCTACGTGCATGGCTTGTCGGACTAGTATGCTACATATGCAGACGTAGGTCTAGGGGAGACCGGGGTAGAACGGGACACTTAAGGAATTTTGAAGTTTACATCATATAATAATTAAAAAGGAATTAGGGCTTTTTGTACTCAGATTGTGCATGCATTTATATAGCATAGGCCTACAGCATCGACCAGAATAATCTACTTAAGTATCACTCACACTAGAGACAATGATTTTTTTACCAATGTTTCCAAAATTCCCATTATGCCACACCACCTGAGGTAAAAAGGGATACCTGTCCCATTATGCCCCATGATATGTAACAACTAATGCTTTCCAGGGAGAGCCACGTATTTTTCTTATTGCTCGTTTTGTAATGTAAACAAACGATTAAGACGTGAGGGGTAATTAGAACCCCATGAAATATTACAATAATGAGATATATGGAAAAAATCGCTGTCGAACCATTAAATGGGGGCAAAATGGGATATCTGCATCTTCTTATGCCCCAATTTGCCACAATTATAAAACCGCCATTTTGACGCAAAATACTGAACTTGCACAAATTTGCATATCTCAATATGTGACTTTATATATTACGATACACCTGGGTGGCATGAGCTAAATTGAATATAGCTCCACTGTTTCTAGAGATTTTTGGATTATGAGCCTACGTCGCATGAGAGAGCGTGAAAATCTACTTTTAATCATAAAAATAGCAAGACGCTTCGAAATCGTAAATGCTTTTGTCCTTAACCGTCAAAGATGCATTGCCTCACATTGAAAACGTCTTCGTACTTTCAAAGTAAGTAGGATGGACAATATTGAAGTTTTCCATTATGCCCCGGTCTCCCCTATATAATATATCACCTCGTGTCAAAGAACAAGGCTCAGTCAATTCTCGTCATTCAAGTTGTTTCTTCCCTGCCGTTGACTATAATTCCTGTACTCGTTCGCATTATACTTGCACGTGAAAAGCGAAGCTGAAGTCTAGACGTAGCCTTGATCCAAAAAGTCACGGTAAGTTGATTTTTTTGAAAACTGGATAAAACTGATATGAACATAATTGATTATACCAATATTAGAGTAAATTAGGCAAATGAATACTGTGATTATTATAATATTTTGTACCGAGTATTTTACTATAGGATGTCGAGCCTCGTGTGTCAATAAAACACAGTTGAGAGACAGCATAGGACCTGCATTGTCGTGATTATAATTAAGAAAGTGGCTCCGGCAGGAAATAGGCATTTCACTGATGGTATTTTGGATGGCTTATGAAACGATTCTGTGATTTGTAGTCTCCATCCCATTCAGTAATTATTGACGATTAGCCTATAGCCTATGGTGTCTATTATACAGTTACTAATTGGCTTCACGCTCAATCCAGAATAACTGCGCTGCCCGATTTTAGCAGGATGTATAAAACATTTACTTCATAATTTTCTTACTTCAGTTCAGATGTTCCTGATGTCCAATTCCACTATTAAAAACAATGATCCTATGCCGTTATACAAGACTATAGCTGGGGTACTCACCGTTGCCCGGAAAATTTAGGATTCGACCCACTCCCGGCCGCAACCCCACCCCGCCACACAACACATTGCGATGTCCACCGGCACGCCACCCGTGAAATTTGGGTTTTCAGGAAAATTTCACTAATTATTGACGATGTAATAACCTGCTTTTAAATTTAGTTTTTAACTTTTTTGATAGAGTATGCAAATCACAGCAGGCTTATAGTGAAAATCACCACCACTTCTTGTTCCTGAAAGAAAATATTTCTTAACATGAAAGCATATGCTGTCTAGAATACAGGCTATTCCTGGATAGTTAACATCGCAATGTCGGCAAAGCTTATAAAATTTAGAGACTTCCTCAGTGTGTTCGTTGTACAGACAACCTTACAGTCCGTACTTACAAATGCTTGGTTAGCCTACTAATAATTATGTGAATTCATCCATTTTTCTGTAGATAGCTTGCAATCTGTGCGTTACACTGTGAACTTGAAATGATATAAAAGGCAAAAATAATTGTCAAATTCATTTGGAAGAATATGAACTTGGCATTGTATTGTTCTACTTTGCGGTGACCTAAACAAATTGCCGGACAATGCATACTAAATTAGTGTTTTGGTATGTGATAGACAGATAGAGGAAAGCGAGGTTAGAGAGAAGGAAAGGAAAGGTGTAGCCTAAAGGGGACAAAATGCCCTATTGATAAGTTGCAACGTGTAAGCCTAATAGCATTTCAGGTTAGAAATTACTGTAACATCTAGTAGCGCTGAATGTTCCACATAAAATACGATTGTATTCGATAAAATGTTTAAAAAGATGACATTGCAAAATAATTAAATAAAAGGTGAATCAAAGGGCGTTTTACCCTCACCTGGGCAAAACGCCCCTTGTTGTCCAATTTGTATTTTCTGAAAACGTTGTGACCTCTAAAGCCTAAAAGATCTTTAAAGTGGTATCGGTACCGCGCTCTATTTTTATTCAGGGTATTCAGGACTGCCTCTCTGTTCTTTTTAACAAAAGAAAAAATTGCATGCTAAGAATAGACCTGCAATACACGCAAATGCATGAAAATGCATGAAAATGCATGAAAATACATGAAAATGCATGAAAATGCATGAAAATACATGAAAATGCATGAAAATGCATGAAAATACATGAAAATACATGGGGCGCTTTGCTCAAAGTCAGGGCGAAACATAAAGGGTTTTGCCCCGCTTGGTACTAGGGCCTACATGTGAGATTGCCTATAGACTATCAGTAAATTTTTTTATAATAAAGTCACATTTATTGTGCAATGTAAATCGATATACTGGAATTCACCTGGAATGCGCTCCTGTTGCTCTCCGCCTGAAGCCTAGAGGTCACACCACTATGTTTTTTTCTCGCCTAAAAACTGCCTTTTTAGCCGTTGTTGGGCAGGGAGCGCTTCTGAGTAGTTTACCTTGAAGGTGCGCTATATAAAAAGTCAATAATAATAATATGCCTACTGTATGGTATACCTTGAGCCTTTAATAGTTCATATCAATTGCTATACCTGGACTTTTGGCATCATTAATTAATTGGCCTATTGGCACAGAAATGGCAGCAAACTCTTACAATGATATATATGAAAAATCAATTTTTATTGAAGTCAAAATAAACGAATCATCAAAACACAAATGGATGACGATTATTTCAATAGGAACAACTAAAATAACACTGAACAGTAAACTGATCACTGCATAGCTCGGGGCAGAGCAGGGATGGGTACTGGGTACTTTACCCCACTACCCCAGTGAGCAGAGTTGCAGAGGAATAGTCACCACCACTATATGAGCAAAGTTACTCCCATGAACCTATGAGTAAGAATGCGCGTTAGGAAGTTAGTTTATATACAAGGTGGGCGAAGTCTATCGAGTCTAGGACATTACCTCCCGACCCATTACCCCTGCCATTACCCCCGCCATTACCACCTGCCATTACCTCCGTAATATATTTCCTCCTCCCCGCCATTGCCCCTCCCGTCTTCACACGTGTTAGATCTTATGTTTTGTTCGTGAGTTTCTGTTCACATGTACATTGTAGGTCCAGTGCACTGTAAATCTCTGCTAATAATATTATTTCGCTAATATCTTCTAATCACCCAAACCTTACAGCTTCACTAGAGGTACGGTATGGATATTGACACATTGTGCTTATTGACACTTAGCACCAGTACGGTAGTGTTACTTATTTGCTCTTAATCACCTTAAACACCATGTTGTCTTGACTGTGAATGTTTATGTTTTTGGTTAAGACTGCATCATGTGTATTTCTAGATTGTAAATACTTGCATGATACTTGCCTATCTACCATCTTGAATCTGAAAGCGTGCATAGGTAGCCCTACCATTGGGACTTCCAATCCCTTCTGGGTTTCCGGTTGTAACCAACTGTTTTGTATATATACTTTGCAAAAAGTTTTGTTATCTTGA
Organism: Lumbricus terrestris; assembly: GCA_949752735.1. Classification (NCBI taxonomy): domain Eukaryota; kingdom Metazoa; phylum Annelida; class Clitellata; order Crassiclitellata; family Lumbricidae; genus Lumbricus; species Lumbricus terrestris. Next base: position 57,454 of record CATKHU010000334.1, read on the forward strand.
TGCAATACAATTGATGGTTATGTATCAAGTGTCAGCATAATTATCCACATTGTGGACCATGGGTTCTGATCTCCCACACACAATAAGTAAGCAAATTATGCTTTTGTATACAATTACAAGGCAGTTACAAAATCACATTTTTCTCGGTAGTTACTTTGTAATAGTTTGCATTTCAATAGCAGTGGTATTGGCGGGGAGGGGATTAATGGCAGGTGGCCCAGGTGGGTCACCGACCGGGGGTAATGTCCTGTACCCGAGTCTAACATATAGTGTGAGAATTGTCAGGTTGTTGAGGGGGTTTAACTCAATCAGTAGCCTATTTCTTAGGACTAGCCTACGTCTTCTTTGCACACTACTGTAACCCGTACGTTTACGGACCATAATGATGACAGACTAAATCTAATCTATCTGGGGAAGCACTTAGATAATCACTGAATACAATAGCTCGTGAGGTTGGTTAATCCTGCTTATAAGCCTATTCATTCAGCAACTATTAAGCTAGGGAACTAACTCCATGGAAGACAAACGATAATGCATTTTCAAATTATTATTACACACCCACAATCATTAAACATATAAGCAATCAAATACATGTCCATTATGATTCCAAATCAGTAATTAATAATAAGGCCAACACTTACATCTCAACAAGCATAAGAACACTGCTGGCAACGACAATAATAATAAACTTAAACCTCATAAAGAAACATAAATAAAGTAACCACACTTAACCCAGCCCATAATAATAATCTAGAAACGAAAGATAATAAAAAAAAGCACACACAATACCTTGTGAGCCAGACCGTCGACTCGTCGAGAGCTCCCGAATACCGCTCAGCACTCGCTATTATAGCTCCCTATATCTGCTACGGTGTCACGACAACTCGTCTACCGACAACTCGTCTAACGACAAGTGGTCTCCGAACAATTCGTCTACGACAACTGGTCTACAGACAACTGATCCAGCGCTTGAGAAATGGAAGCTGGATGAAAGTTTTTACAGGTAAAATGGAGGTTGGATTGATGAAAAAACGCAAGAGATATGAAATCTGTATGATATGGCTCTTTTACAAGTGAAATAGAAGCTGGATTGAAGAAAATAACGTATGAGAAATAAAAGCTGGATGAAAGCATTTCTTGATCTGAAATAGAAGCTGGATTGATGAAAAATCGTTTAAGTGATGGAAGCTGGATGAGTGAGTGAAATATAAGCTGGATTGATGAAAATATCGGGTGAGAAATAGAAGCTGGATGAAGGTATTTTTAGATCTGAAGTAGAAGCTGGATGCATGTCAAAATACATGAATAAAATCATCAATCAAGCTTCCATTTAAGCTAAAAAAAACATTTTTACAAATCCAGCTTCTATTTCATCAATACTATTCGTCTGTAGACCAATTGTCGTTAGACCAATTGTCCGGAGACGAGTTGTCGGTAGACAAGTTGTCGGTAGACCAGTTGTCGTGGAACCGTCTGCTACCTCCAGCTACAACCAATCCCCAGAGAGTTAACCCATTGGCCAGCCTACTTGGTGGGTTGATTGACATTTATCCCTGCAGGAAATACTGCATTAGCATAAATTATATTTTTACCCCATGACACTACCAACTGCACTAAATCAACGACGATGGACCCATTAGGTTTTCTTTCTACAATCCCCATCCTTCTAAAATCCGAAATCCAGGTCAGTTCAAATCATGGTCATTCTGAGTCATGGTCATTCTGAGTATTAGCCTATTGAATATTTCAAGGCAGTTTATAGTTTCAGTCTGTAATCAGGTAAAGTGATTTGAAGAAGCAAGAGGGCAATTCCACCGTCACTGACGTAACATTCACAGAGACATTTGGCAACGTTTCTAATTCTAGCACACTATGATATCACTGCTTTGCCAAAAAAATTACGCCAAATTATTTAACTATATAATCCTTCTTAAAAGCCAAAAGAGACTTGGCAGGAAATATGTATGGGTATTTTTAAAAACAGTTTTGTGTATCGTCACTGACGTAACACAATTTGGACATCAAAATTATTGTAGGCCCTAACTCATGTTCGCATCACAATCTTCTGAAATATGACTGCAACAATTTTATTAATGTTTTTAAAATTATTAGTACAGGTTGTGGCATACATGGAAAGTTAAAAATTTTATCCAGCTGTCATTTATGTATTTGTTTCAATGGTGCCTAAAATTAATGTCACTGACGTAACATTGAAATGTCACTGACGTAACGCTTCTGAAAAGACAAACATTAATTGCATTAAATTTACTAGTCATGGTTCACAAGTATGCAGGAATGCTTTAAAAATTATCCAGTGTTGTTGGATACTGCAATGTGTTCACTGAGAGTGAAGAAGCCCTTCTGTTTACCATTATTGACTTCAGATTCACAAATGCCTTTGCATTTCCATAAGTGGGCACTCCAAGATAGCAGCTCATGGACTGACTGAATCGGTAGCTCGTTTGCTGTCTGGTAGTGTAGAAGGCAACTTTTTAAAATCAACCCGACGCCTGTAGCAACATACGCTACATTATGATCTTTTACACTCACTGAAACAACATGTTTTGGGCTCAATGAAGCAAATTTTCATGTTCCAATCATTGACTGCAGACTTTTGATCTCGAACGTATGCCTCCATTAGTGTCATCATCAATGTTTTATTTTATACACTATCACATGTGCCATTCGTCTTTACAAATATTGCATAGTTCTTCTTTCCCAGCAGCTCATGTGAAACAATATCACTTTCTGTCCATTAATCTATACATCTTTATGTACTTTTTATCTGCAATGCTATGCCAAAGTTTGTTGTTAAGAAGTTCATGAGAGCAACTTTCTTTGGAGTAGCCTACTTTTAAAAGATTATCCTTGGTCGAATAACTGCTTAAGTCTGCTTTTCCCATATATCACTGGTACTGAGCAGATAAGAAACTCTTGAAGTTGCTGCATGATCTGATTCAGTTGGGGTGACGACATTTTAACCATAATTTTGCCGAAGGCTGTGCATTGTACATTTTGTAGATTTTTTCTGTTTTTGTCCCACTAGTTGCCATTATTGTTGCTACTCAGCATTCTTCTGCATGATGGCCACCTTACTTTAGCTACTTCTTCATGTGACGCATTCATGTTAGCTCAGCCTCAGTTTTTTGTGACGTGTCTCACCCTGTGTGCAAAAGCAAATCACTATATAGTTTGGTTTACTGTGATGATGAAAAATTGATGATGATGATAATGATGATGAGGAGGAGGAGGGGAGGATGATGATGATGATGATTATAATGAGGGCTTACTTCAAATCGAAGTTAGGATGCCAATTACTGGATTTATAAGTGCATTTTTACTAGTATATACCGAATTTAAACAAGTTTCTTGCTATCACTGACATATATTGTTACCTGAGTCACAACATGAATGTTACGTCAGTGACACAGTTTAAACATTTTCCTAAATTAAAACGAAATTTCAACTATTTAGTTGTATTGCTAATATGTTGCATCAGAAGTATAAAAATTTTCACAATTTTTCCATTGCTACTTTTGGTTATATTCTAAAAAGTCTTAATTTTTTGTCACTAACGTAACATTGAAAAGTACACCCCAAACTTCTGAAGTCAAAAAAAGAACTGTTATTAATTGTTCAAAGTTTTACTTGAAAATACTTACCAAGTGGAACTTCCATCCAACTGATGTAGCTTGTTTGATAAATTCAACCAATTGTTGCCATTACTTAAAAAACAAACCTTTTAATATTTCTGTAACAGAATTGCGCAGAACATGTCGACATCAAATGTAAGCTGGCATCTCACCAAAGATTAACCTATTGATTCTAATTATTATTTTGAACACTAGGGTCTCTTAGCTTTAAAATGATACCTTTATATTAAAAAAATTCGCAAAATATTTTTTGGACTTTTATGTCCATTTCTCGTGGAATTGCCCAAGAATATTTGTCGAAGGAACGATATTTTTACAATGTCGCAGGCGCTTAGGCTAATTGTGAAAAGCATGTTTCTTGTTCACAGATGTTTGATGCAGGAGAGATCCCGGTATTCGCAGCATCCTTTACAGTTGTTGCTGCATTCCTTCTCCTCCGTCGATTCCATCAGAGCGGAGTCAAAGATGATGGAAAGCGTTATCCTCCTTCGCTTCCAATTCTGCCAGTTGTCAGCGCGTTTCTCCGTGGTGGAATGACTGCTCTTCCTGAATATTTTATGAGATCCGCGGAAAAACTCGGACCTGTCTTCTCTTTTGGAATGGGGAAATGGTAGATGCACTTTTGAATTTATATAATCTAATCTAGCTTTATTTTTCTTGTTAACTTGATTACTGCTCAACAACCATCACCAGAATGTAGGCTAATTGAAGTAGGCTGCGTCCTAAGCACACTTACCACCTTCACCATATTTAGGAAAGTCATTAGAAAAGTCAATCAGGTTAATCTTAGACAGCTTCAACCGGGAGCCCAACCACTTGAACTGGTTTTAGCAAGGTTAACACTTCAGTTGTTGATTTGACGCCATCGATGTCTTCAGGGCATTCAGTGTCTGACACGCAGCCTTGATGTGGAAGATGGATTAAATGAGAGGCATGTGCAAATGCATGTATGCATGTGCATCATCTGCATAAAGTTGGCTCAAGGTAGCATGTTCCGCAAGGAGCAGTTCAAAATTATCATTGTTCATTATTTATATACAAATTCATTATTTATATATAAATAATTTAACCAACAAGAGGGTACAAGGACTGAAGTCTGAGGCAGACCATACGAAGAGGGGTGACCCACAGAGACTAAGTAGAACCATAGACCACACTGAGAGTAGGCAAAAATAATGATGACGTCCACGAGGGAAAGAGTCAAACAACACTACAAAAATTAGCCTACCAGAAAGACCAAACGCAGCATGTAGCCGCTTATGAAGGTGTAAGCCTCAGCCACCTCTGTGACTGCTTACAGCTCCACGAGTCACCACTCCAACAAAGATTAGAGTCTGACTAATTTTATTATGTACATTCAGACATTATATACACAGACAAACAATATAAACTCCTCCTATTAAACAATTTGATTGGCTATTGCTAATGTCTTGGTATCCAATCATTACATAGTCTATGACATGATATATATCTAATATAAGTAAATCCATCATATATATAGTGAACGACACGCCCCTATCAGTTCATGTGTATACATATGACATTACCCCTTATATTCTTTTTAAGTTTACAAACAATAAAATAAATTATTTGTAAACTAGCCGTCTTAAACACAACATAAAATATACAAATCAAAAAATATTTAATTTAATCTAAACGTAGCTACCTATGTATATACTTCACTTACGTACTTACTGCATACATATATGACCTTACAAACTTACTCACAGCCTAGATAAGCAATCAGCCACAACATTTAACTTTCCCTTCTTGTATTTTATCTCAAGTTCAAAAGCCTGCAATGATAAACACTATACCTATAGAGCTTAGTTGATTTTTTCATGATTCCTTTTCATTTGACCTGAACCAGTCACAATAATTTTGATTTTATGTTTACCAAATTCACTCTTATTTAAATTGAGAGTCAGATTTTGTTTTTGCATCGGCATTAAAAACATTACATATGTTACATATACATTAAATACGCTTGGGATATCATCGAGATGTCATCCCATGTCATCGAATGGACTGTTTGATTGATTCATGATGTCCATTTTGATGAGTTCAGAAATCTGTCTCTCGACTTCTGACTGATATATCAGTGGTATGCGATTGCGATGTGCAGAACACTCTTTTGGTACAAAATCATTCCTCAGTCTGATCTCATTCTCGACTACAGAATAAAGAGCAGATTTGTCAGAAAAACAATCAGCAAAGTCAGGTAACAAAGTAATCAATTGTGTCTGTTGTGCAACAGTTAAAAGCTTATGATCTCTAGGAATGGCTGTAATTGGCATTCTGTCTAACACAACATTTCTGGCTTTTAGTTGGCAATCAGTACATGATGCACACCATTCTTTAATCTCATTTCTCATGCCGGGCCAAATTAAAGACAAACTTATCCTCTCTCGTGTTTTATCTTCGGCGACATAACCGCCGAACACCGATTCGTGAGCCAATTCTTTAATCTTCTGTCGCCTCTGCTGAGGCACCGCCAGCTTTATCTTTGCTCGTTTATATAACAGGCCGTTACACAAACAAAACTCCGCATTCCCTTCTCTTGCCAAATCGAACCATTTCCGCAGCGCTTCATCCGTTTGTTGTTGTTTGGCAACCTCCCTAGAATCAGATAAAGTTTGTTGTAATTGATGTTGCGCTGATAAATGATTCGGCTGTTGTGGCAAAGCCGCGTTATCTGCCTTAATTTCCTTGTTTTCCAAGTCAAACAAACTATCCAAATGCAATTCTGTCATTTCAGTTTTATCTAAATTGTTTGGCTCTTCAACCGAACACACTTCCTTAGGCCTACTCCTCTGGTCAGCCTTTTTACTTTGTGATCTTGTCATCATATTTGACTGAATGTTGGTGTCCAAAGTAGGAATTTGTGGCAATGATTTCAATTCTGCAATGATCTCAGGATGTAACAAACAAGTCTCTTTCCCTGTCATATCGTCAACCACTGCACAAATTATTGGCATAAAAGTTCCAATATTTAAGCATTTGTCAGGCTTATCCATCTCTTCGTTCACCAATCTCAATTCCAGTTTAACCAGCTTTGCAGTAATAGCTTTTCCAGCAACACCTTGCAAACTCACATTACCCTTCTCTTCCACTGGCATGCCTTTGATTATTTCCTTACTTATCACGGGAATTTCAGTAGCTGAATCAACAAGACAATTAATCCTCCTGTTCTCACTTCCACTCTGTTTTATTTCAATGCCTACATGCTGCAAAGTCGATTTTTTAAGAATTAGATTGCTGTTAGAGTAATTTGTAGCATCTTCCTTCCTTCCTTCGTTCCTCAAACTTATCTCTTCATTCTTTTCTGACTTGATCACACATTTCATTACTACCTTCGGTTCAGTTTCTATCTCTCTCACTTCTTCACTATCATTATCAGGTCTGTTGAGCACCTGTATCATCGGTATCTCCGTTTCGTCTAGTGCACACGCTCTGGATGAAATTTCTTTCTGTTGCCTTTTCCAGCAATTCTTTATTGTGTGCGATTTATCACCGCAGTGCCAACATTTTCTCTCATTCTTTTCTGTGAAACCGTTTTTCACTTCAGGTCTTACATACTTACTTGAAAATACCTTTTCCTTCTCATAGCCTCTTTCTTTCCATTCTCTGTTACCTTGATCCTTACTCTGGTAAAAATGATTCTCTGGTGTTTTTGATTGATTGGGACCCAAATAACCAATGCGATTATTTACATGCAAATCTGCTAAATCAGCAATAGAATCAGATGACAAACACTCAATCCCCTCCTTCATCAGAACAAACTGCAAAGGGCCAGGTGCCAAAGCCTCCTTCAGCCGATCAGCAACGATCAAATCACAAAGTTTGCTATAATCTTGTTTTACATTGCGACTCCTCACATAGTAATTAAACAGGTTTTTTAGTCTGGTGCTAAAAAGAGTGAAAGTTTCTTCTGGCGATTTTCTTGCCTCCAGAAACTTGGCCCTGTACTCCCTCGGTGTTAACTTAAACTCCTTCAGCACAAATTCCTTGACAAGGTCATAATTGTCATGTTCATGATAATCCAATCTATTCAGTACAGTCCTGGCTTTGTATGGCATCAAAGGTAGTAACAATTTAACCCAGTAGGCTTCTTCAACCTCAAAACTCTTAAAAGCATTTTCTACGCTTTCAAAGTACAATGGAATTTCAGTCAAATCTGTGGGCATGCGAGGTAAAACATGCTTCATCGCATCACCCAACTTCTTGATCTTACTCACAGGAGACTCTTCCTCCTTCTCTTTCTTCTTCTTCGCTGCCGACATTTCTGCCTCCATCCTCTCTTCCTTTCTCTGTCTCTCCAACCTGTCTGCCTCTATCTGCTTCAATTGTAATCTTTGCACTTCTAATTCCTGTTTTCTCAGTTCCATTTGCAATTGTAATTCTTGCTTTCTCATCTCCATCTCCTGTCTCCTCAATTCCATTTCTTTCTCGTCCTTCTCCCGTCTCCACGCCATCTCCTCTCTCATCCAATTATCTTCTCTGTCTTCGCTCCTCTGCGCACTCCCGTATTGTTCCAACTGACTTGTCAAATCTTCAAATCGGGTTTCAACACCTTCCCCTTCCTCTCTCAACCATTCATTTGCCAACTCCTCCAGCATCGCTTCTCTGTTCAACATTAACATCTCTTCCTCCACCCTTCCACAATCCACCAACTTCTGTCTCAATCTCTCAGTAGACATTTTCTTCAACAAAACACACTTTGCACTCGATAAATGATCCATTATGTCAATCGGTTTGACAATTACACCAACAACAAAATAAACTTTATAGCAACAAAACCACTGTTTCGTAAGTAAGTTACACCAAGAAATGTATAAGCTTAAACTTATCTTTTCAACCAAAGTCTCTTCTTGTCTTTGACGACCAACAGGAACGGTTGACCTCTTGTCGTTGCTCCGTCTCGTCCGAGAAGCGACTTGCCTTGTCCTTCGAGTAGGATCGTCGTTGAACTGTCCTCTGCACTCCAGAATCGTCCGTCTCCTTTGCTCCGCTGTCACGGCTGACCTGCTTAGCTTCGTCTGTTTCCTCTTGAATCAGCTTGGCCTCCAAGATCACACCCACGTCAACAGAAGTCTAGACAAAGTGTTAGTCGGACCTAGATATAATCAGCCCTTCTAACACCCGTCAAACAACAACTGGTTGACCACCACTGTCTGAGTTCGGCTCTGTGGATCGTCCCACCCGACCACTCAGATAGACAACTTGTTGACGTTAAGCTGTCTCTCTTTCCGTCAGCAAAACTCGCCGACTCCTGCTGCTGCCGTCTTCCTGTTATGCAACCAATGTGGTTAACACAACACGGCTTTCTCTCTCTCCGTTTGCCGGCGTAGACGCCCTGTCGTTTGCCCTGGCAAGACCCTGTCGTCGCTGTGCCAAATGTAAGCCTCAGCCACCTCTGTGACTGCTTACAGCTCCACGAGTCACCACTCCAACAAAGATTAGAGTCTGACTAATTTTATTATGTACATTCAGACATTATATACACAGACAAACAATATAAACTCCTCCTATTATACACTTTGATTGGCTATTGCTAATGTCTTGGTATCCAATCATTACATAGTCTATGACATGATATATATCTAATATAAGTAAATCCATCATATATATAGTGAACGACACGCCCCTATCAGTTCATGTGTATACATATGACAGAAGGATACAAGGTCCACAGTATCAAAATCAATGCAGATGTCGAATTATGGCGAACACGCTCAACTCCGAGTCCTTTTATAGATGTCGGATAGAAGTCGGAGCAGGGGCCTCTCGTCATCACCAAACACAGCAAACTCGTTCTAATAATATCACGATTTCAGTGGTTCTAGGACTACTGATCACAGGTCAACTGATCTAGAGACTACTGATCTAGGGACTACTGATCAGGGGACTACTGATCAGAGGCAACTGATCAAGGTACTATTGATCACAGTCCGAGTTGTCTAAGAACGAACACAATCACTGAAATCAGAGAAGAATTTAATAGATCGAAACTCAATACCGGAATTGGTTTACTCAGTGTTAATATGTCGAAAATTAGTTATTAGCAAACGATTTCAGTAAAATTACTAAATCTACGACTGGTAGAACACAAAGTAACATACATCGAAGTCCATTGTATAACTCGAAAAACTTGATTATACGCTCAATAAAGAAATTGTTGTATAGGCTAAGTTGTAGGGGCGTGGGGAGTTTAAATTAGCATTTCTTGGCAAACAAATCGGACCCCAACATGTCGTTTGATGATTCGTTCGATGTTCGATGGGCGATGGGCGTTGTATAATTTGTGATCAATAGTACCTTGATCAGTTGCCTCTGACCAGTAGTCCCTTGATCAGTAGTCCATAGATCAGTAGTCCCTAGATCAGTTGACTTGTGATCAGTAGTCCGCATACCGATTTCAGTAGATGTTAAAAACGGCAAAACACTAAATAAACGAAATAGATCGGTTTCTACAAGTAAAAAACTGGGGAAGACGGAAAACGAAATTAACTTGACCTTGTTACATCATGTAACGCATTCTAAAATTAGGACCTTGTTTGCGCAATTTAATTATAGTCAACAAAAACACAACTTTATTAGTTGGCCCTGAACCCAAGGCGAAGTAGAGGAGGCGACCATTATCCACAGTCACTGTTATTTTATTTATTATAACTTTTGTTTAAAAAGAAACTGAGAAGTTAAAAGATTTCAATTTTTACAATAAATTTCTTGTAAACAAAAGTCCACATTGTCATAAACAAAAGCTGACATAAACATGAACAATTAAAAGCTAAACTTTGTAAGTATGGTCCATAGAGTGTACTTAATAAAAATATTTAACATAAAGTGTTGACTTGAAGTTTACAAGAAAAGCCTATAATTATATCAAATTATTTTTAGATAATTATTTCTTATATTGTACTGTGCTAGACCTACATAATTATAGTTCTCAATTATTGATGACGTCAAAATTGTAAGGATCTTTGAAAGGGTTCCATGACAATAATTGGTCAACAGGCCACTCGTCTAACGACAACTCGTTTCCAGACGACTCGTATTGATGAAATAGAAGCTAGCTTAAATGGAAGCTGGATTGATGATTTCATTCATGTATTTCAATATGTATCCAGCTTCTATACTTCAGATTTGAAAATACCTTCCATTTCTCGCTCGTTATTTTCGTCAATAAAGCTTCTATTTCAGATATAAGAATGCCCTCATCCAGCTTCCATTACTTAAGCGTTTTTTTAATCAATCCAGCTTTTATTTCAGATCTAGAAATACGGTGACCCGTCAAAGCGCGCAGACAAATGCGCGCAGACAAATGCGCGCAGGGACAAAAGCGCGCACGACAAATGCGCGCAGGCAAATGCGCACAAGAAGAACTAAAGGACCAAATATTGTTCTTATAAGTGGATCGCTTTGACTTGCCGGCGAAGATCATGAAAGACTACGATGAGATGATAAACAATATCAAGTACAGACTACATCAAACAAGTGGTGCCGAAAATATGCGAAGTCATAGACTCAGGACAGAGAGTGTATGAAACATTTATTTAACATTCTAAGGCGAAAATTCACAGAAGATTGGAATTCATTTCGAATTAGTTCGAAATAATTTTGTGTAATTAGGCGTTAATTAGACACTAAGTCTTATTTGTGTTTAAATTAGCCTACATGTTCCTGTTCTATAACGTATTAGCATACACAATAATTTAGCCTGAGGCGGAAGGCGGTACGTTATTAATCATTAGTAGTCAACATTAAGTAGCCTACTCGTCCGGGTAGTTGCGCGCTTTGGTTGCGCGCTTTTGTCTGCGCGCTTTTGTCTGGGAAAGTTTATGTTGCGCGCTTTGCGCGCTATTGTCTGCGCGCATTTGTCTGCGCGAATTTTTCTTCGCGCTTTTGCCCTGCGCGCTTTTGTTACGGCGCGAGAAATACCCTCATATGGCTTTTATTTCTATGCGTTATATTCGTCAATCCAGCTTCTATTTCACATGTAAAAGAACCTTTATCAAGATTCCATTTCTATTGCGTTTTTCATCAATCCAACCTCCATATCATCAGTAATAGACTCATCCAGTTTCCATTTCTCAAGTACTGTTGTCGTTAGACTCAGGACAGAGAGTGTATGAAACTAACCCCCCGAACTTAGAGGTCAGTTCAACCTCTACCAGCGGCATTTTCTGTGCCAACACGTAATTGGCATACATAGCGCCTGTAGACCACTGTTTTCGTGACACCCTTTGAAAGTACGGAGATAGCATTACGAATAGGCTATCAATCAAAAATACATCGTAGAAAATTATTACAGACAGTAAATAAATACATGAGGTTAGGCCTAGCCTACATAAAAAAGAACATCAAAAACAAAAGTCACGAATAGTGAAAGACGGCGAAACAAGGATTTTGCTGAGAAAAAGAAACGATCGAAACGTTTTAGGCTAAGCCTATTTGCAACTGTGTACGATTCCACTTTTTTGGTAATTATTATTCCAGGCGTGTGGTGGTTCTGAATGGCTACGAGGCGATATATGATGCTATGGTCAGACATTCGGAAGCTTTCGCTGATAGACCTTCACTTTGGACTGAGGAAAAGGTCATCAACCCCGAACTTAGAGGTCAGTTCAACCTGTACCAGCGGCATTTTCTGTGCCAACACGTAATTGGCATACATAGCGCCTCTTCAAACTCAATTAAATTTTCATTCATGGACGCGGTGACGCATGTTTTAAAACTTGCCTTATGTTTTTCGTGTTATTTTACTGTGCCAATAATAACATTCTTGGCTAGTCAATCTACAATATATAGACATAGACATATTTTTATTGATCCCAACAATTCAGTTGTACATGTATGCTTAAAAAAGTATAGACATAATCCGCAATAAGAAAATACTCAAAGTGAATAGGTAGAATAAGAGTGAGAGAACAAATAGGCACACCAAAAGGGACAAGTCCCGCTAAGTAGGGGCCTAATTAACAAAGTAAAATTTGAAAGTAAAAGCTGAAGGGAGATTTGGAATGCAAAGATATTACTTAACTAGGGCAACAAAAAATTATCAAAAAACTAAAATAGTAAACACTACATGTACAGTAAACAATTCAGAGAAAGAACAAAATAAAAACAAAAGCAATCAAACAATCAAAGAAATCAGCATCAGCATGAGTAACCCCTCATGCCTTTAACAGAAAAGATTAGGTAATGTATAAACACGTAAAAGGTGTTTAAAGTGAGTGAAGTTAGTAGCCTTACGAATGTGAATCGGAATTTTATTCCATATGACAGGGCCTTGAAATTTAATGGAGAATTTCCGAACATTTGTTTTTGCAAAAATAATACTGAATTCTCTATTACCTCTAGTGAGTCCAGGATGCAATGCAGGAGAGAAGTAGGAAGCAAAGGAAGAAGGGAGGAGGTTATTGGTGTATTGATACATAAATTGAGATTTCTGTTCAAATCTAATCTGCTTAATATTTAGGAGTTTATGCTCAGCAAATAGGGGACCAGTATGACAGTTAACAGTGGATTTAGTGATAACTCGTATGGCTTTTTTTGCAAGGTCCTTAAAACATGGAGATGGGTATCACAGGTAGAAGTCCAAATTAAATTAGAGTAACTAAGGTATGGATAGACTAGGGTGAAATATAGATTGATAAGCACATGAGAAGGAAGCAAGTGAGAGACTCTCTTAATAATGCCTATGCTTTTTTATTTTCTTAAATTTATTTCATCTATATGGACTCTCCATTTTAGGTGTTGATCAATATGAACGCCAAGGAATTTTGTCGTGTAAACTTGAGGAATAATTTTGTTGTCAATAAGTAGTTCATTATTTGTTATAGATATAGGTTTTTTATTTGAACGAAATATGATATAATTAGCTTTAGATAGGTTTAATGAAAGTTTATTTGCCTTGAACCAATCACTAGCTGATATTAATTCATAATTGACCAGCTGGAGAAGCTGGTCATAGGAGGCATGCGATAAAAATACATTAGAATCATCAGCAAATAGAATATAGTGTAAGATGGATGATGAAGTTGGGAGGTCACTGATGTAGATTAAAACAGGAGAGGACCAAGGATAGAGCCTTGAAGTACTCCAAATTCTATAGTTTGGAAGTTAGACAGAGTACCTGCTGTAAACGATTGTCCAAATAACTTCTAAGCCACCGAAGTGCATTATCTCTAATACCATAGTGTTCAAGTTTGTACAAAAGTATTTTGTGGTCCACAGTATCAAACGACTTTGCAAGGTCAAGGAAGATACCAATTGAGTATTCATTATTGTCTATGGCCTTGTTAATTTTGTCCTGTATATCATTCAGTGACATGGAGGTAGAGTGACCTGGCTGAAAGCCATGCTGAAACGGATATAATCAGTGGTGCAGTCCTAAAAAATGAAGTGGGGGGACGCCTGGAAATTGAAGTGGGGAGACGCCATGGAAATTGAAGTAGAAACTGTAGCAAAAATTGCACTCTTGCAAGAATTTTGCAAAAAAGTGGGAGGACGGCGTCCCCCCGCGTCTCCGCCCCACTACACCACTCGATATAATATGTGACCCATCTGCGCAAAACCAGTCGTAAGTCGAAAATTTCCGTTTCAAGCAAACAAGCAAAAACTGGAGCAAGGTCAATATTTTTCAATTGTTAGATTATTTCAGAAAATTATTTTAAAAATAATTTTTTTTGCAAATAAACAAAAAGTTTGAGTGAAAATAACATTGAAGAGCATTATTTGAATAATTTCTTGCAAGTTATGATTTGCAATTAATATTATTAGGCCAACTTAAATGCATTTTTGTCGATAAATAGTATCCGTAATACAAGTAGTTTTTCATCCATAAATTCAGTTGGGATCAATATAGAACGATAAAATTGGTATCATTTTAAAGAGAATTTGTTTCTCTTTAAAATAGTATATTAAACTTAAAAAGTGAAAAATTCGCCTTACGACTGGTTTTGCGCAGATGGGTCACATATGTCCTTATGCTTTATGTATGAAAGTAATCTGTCATACATTACTCTTTCAAATAATTTGGAGAAAAAGGTAGTATAGAAATAGGTCTGTAGTTAGTAATTTCATTTTTGGCACCTTGTTTGTGAATGGGGAGAACTTTGGCAATATATATATTTATATATATATATACTAGCTGTACCCGGCCACGCGTTGCTGTGGCTGAAAAGACCGTCCAACCCTCCCTCCCTACTTCCCTTCCCCTGCCTCCCTCCCTTACCCTGCCTCCCTCCTTCCCTCCGTTCCTCTGTCCCTCCCTACCTCCATTCCCCTCCCTCTCCTCTTCCCTCCTCCATTCCTCCCCTCCTCCTCCTCCTCCTCCCTCCCGTTTCTTTCCCTCCCTCCTTCCCCTCCGTCCCTCCACTCCTCCATCCCTCCCCTCCCTCCATCCCGCCCGCTCCCTCCCCTCTCCTTCCTCCCGCTCCCTCTTGCTCTCTTCCTCCCACACGGTCGCATTCAAATGCAAATAAATTGAATTCGCTGAAATCGAATGGAATGTTGTGTTTTTTCGAGAAAAGTATATGAAAACCCATCCGCTCGAACGTTGTGTGAAAATTGTCAATCTAGCCTTTTCTAGCCTTTTTTCGACCGGATCTGACCTTTTTCAAAATTCAGAGTGGCATCCCTGACCTTTTTCAAATTCAGAGTGGCATCCCTGTACGCTATAAATACACGGGCCAAAATGGCGGAGTTTGCGTTAGATTTAAAATGTATAGACGTGTCAACTCGATGACAAAGTTGTGTTTTTTTGGTCTAAAAGGTTTGTTTCTTTCCAGGAAATCCTTTTACAAACCCGATTGTATTCGAACGGAGCGTTTTGAGAAAAATTTCAAAAGAATCGGTGATGAACTTTCCAAGTTAACCGATTACGACCAAACTTTTTACATTTTTATTTATATAGATATATTTATATTTTTATATTTATTATATTTTTATATTATATTTTATATTATATTTTATATTTATTATATTTTTATATATTATATTTTATATATTTTTATATTATATTTTATATTATATTTTATATATTTTTTATATTTTTATATTTTTTATATTTTATATATATAATATATATATACTCGAAATAGTTTTTAAAAAATATAAGAGATGCGATTCAGAATTATATTTCTTATGTTTCGCATTTGACTATATGCCAATGGGAAAAAATTAAGCAATGGATTTCGAAGATATGGGCCGATAAACATCATTCGTATGTGGATCACGGAAAATATTCGAATGCGTTTCTTCACTGGCGTGAAACAGTTTTTATCGTGAGTAGTGCGCTCTGAGCAGAAAGCTGCTTTGCAAACTATATTGCTAGAAGACAGTTTTTAAACCTGGAAAGTTTCTTCATGTAGCCGCCAACTTAATTAAACGAATGAAATATGGATAGGCCAAATCAGTCTAAGGCATGCTTTGTAATGTAGGCTACTATCATACAAGCCTACCGCACCAGAAGTGCAAATAACGTACGTCAAAAGTAGGCTATAAAACTGAATGTCTATAACTAAATATTATCCAATTTTACAAGCGTCAACTGTATTTATTTTCTGATGCACTGGGCATGTAAATGCGCAGGGTTCCGTGAGCAAATGAGTGCTTTGAAAAGGTTCCGTCACTAGAAAAAGGTTGAAAACCACTGACCTAATGTGTTCATCGCTTTTCTACAGGCTGTATAATATAACTTACTCAGTGCTGCTCGCTCCTTAGACCGACTATCTAAGGTTATTTATCCACTTAAATAAGAAAAAAAAACAATTGTTAGTAGTAAAAAAAGTTTTTCTTACTTTATTCCCTTTGTAACTTTATTTTCTTTTTATTTACTCCAATGCTGCTCAATAGAGTAATGGATAACATGCTGGCGTAGAAAGCGAGAGGTCGCTAGCATGGGCGCCCGCAGAAATTTTTGCAGGGTGGAGGGCAAAAAAATTTCGAAATTTTTTTTAGCAAGAGCTTGAAAATTCAAAAGCTGGAAATTAAGAGTACGGGTATTTTTCAAAGAGGTTTCTTACGCAAGTTTCTCAGTTTCATTTTGTGTATAATTTTTAATGCGAATAGTTTCCTTAGAAATTTGTTAAATATCAAAAAGTAGATGTCAAAGAGTAGTTTCCTAAAGGTACGCTATATAAGTCCACAGAATGAACGAATGAACAAAATATGAACGAAAAATAGGTGTCAGTTTTCAAGGGGCAAGTGCTCCTCTAGCTGCTTCTAAAGCGCCACTCGAAAGCCAATCGCAGGGCACCAGCTTTTTCACATGTGCTGCATCGAGTTAGAATCCTATTCCAAAGAGTAGTCGGAAAGAGGTCCGAGTCTGGTAGCCAGCGGGCCAGAGTAACTTAATGCGGGTGTCGTTTAGGAAGATGGAGGATCCGAGGATCAGATAAGCATGGGTATCAATTCTTTTGAACAGATCTCTTTGTCAGTTTTGGGTGTAAATCCTGTGGCGTGATAACCAGAGCCCCTTATCCAAGTTTATTTACAATTTGACCTCCCTGGAATCTGTACTGGCAGCTTGTAAAATGGAGCCTGGCTTATAGCAGACTTGGTTTATACAATTACAATGCTGTTGAACACTTTGAGAAATTTCAAATTCTTGCATCAGTAGGCCTATTTTTTGCAGTTGTGATTATTTGCACTACAGCTGGACTCCACTAAAGTAGGCCATAATCGACAGGCCTGCTGTTTCCATGGGCCCGCAGGAGGGTTGAAAGCCAATGGTCATTGCTACAGCTTTTAGAAAGAGCTTGAACATGCAAAGCAGCAGCTTGTTGTAAGGGCATGTTTATTTCTATAGAGATGTCTAAACGTAGATTTCTGACTTTCACTGTCTGTATCATTCGTATCATTGGTGCATTAATGCAAATAAATTTGTTAAAAACCCAAAAGTAGTAGTTAAAAACATAGGTGCCAATTTTCAAGGGGGCAAATGCCCCCTTGCCCCTATGTGCGGGCGCCCATGGTCGCGAGTTCGAGCCCCCGTTGGGCGAACAGGTTTTGTTGGCTGCTATTAGCGCCAGGGGCGGATCCAGATGGCCAATCCGGCCATGGTCCCAATTTAGAAATTTCTTTATTTTTTACCAGCTATTCTGGCTCGGAAAGTTGATGTGACTACCGCCCCATGAACAGTTTCGTAGGCCTCTCCACGCCCCACGAGGTCCGTACACGAGGCCCGTACTGGGGCTTAAGAACACTGTACGACTATAAAAGGTCATCAACGCTTTTGGCCGATAAAATGGTATCGTTTTCTTTTGAATTCGACAAATGACTAAAAAAAGGTTTTCGGTGACCAAGAAGAAATTTTTTCCCGTCCCAAGACCCGGTTCTAATTGGATTTGTGCTGATGTAGAATCACTTCTGTACAGTTAAGACTATCAAAAAAGGTCATTGTCCTCGGAGAAGTAATTTACCATGGATGATGGAAATGTAAAGAAGGGGTTGTGCAATGTGCAGTTATAACATTCCTTAAAAACAGCCCTGATTAGCGCCATGTATTGCAGGCTGTCTGTTCAGCTAAAATAGTTAAGATTTGTGTATTGTGTGACCTGCGTTCTTGTGAATTGTTTCAATTGAGTAATTGTAAGCTGTAATCGGTTGCGGTCTGTCAACCGGATTGTTAAATAAAGAAAATATATATATATTATTATAATATTATTATATTACTATTATGCCATTATTATCATTATATTCTAGTACTAGCTGGGGTACCCGGCGTTGCCCGGGAATTTTAGGATTCGGGTCGTTTACCGAAAATCCCTCCATCCATCCCTCCCTCCATCCCACCATTCCTCCCACCGTCCTTCCATCCCTGCCACTCCCCCACCCTCCCTCCTACTCTCCCTTACATTCCACCCTCCCGCCATTACTCCCACCATTACTCCCACCCTCCCTCCCTCTTTCCCACCCACCCACCCTCTCACCCTACCTCCCTCCTACCCTCCCTCCCACCATCCAGCCTTCCCTCTCTCCCGCCATCCCTCCCTCCCGCCTTTCCTCTCTCCCACCCTCCCTTCCTCCCTGAAATCCGGATTGGCAAAGCGCTGGCCTTAAACACCTCTAAAACGGTGTCAACCGCTGTTTTTTTGCCTAAGCGTGTGGAACCGAAAGAAAAGTGCTGCCTTAATCTTGTGATGGCAAGGGTCAACAGGGAAAATGAGGGTTTTTGTCCCCACCCTGGCCCCCATGCTGACAGAGATTTGATGACCCCCAAAGAAGGGTGTCGGATCGACTCCGAACCCGTGCGAAGGATTGGGGTCGATTGCTTCAAAACTTATATAAGATGGCTGGCGCTGAATTTATTGCGATATTAAAATGGCTGCCGCTGAATTTTATCAAGAAATCCTAATTATTTTAATAAATATTGTGCGATATAAAAATGGCTGGCGCTGAATTTATTGCGATATTAAAATGGCTGCCGCTGAATTTTCTCAAGAAATCCTACTTATTTTTGGCCTTTGATTGACTTAAAAATAACTGCTGCGCGTGGCAGCTCAACATAGGCCTAGGAGGCTAGGAAGGAGACCGAGGCAGTTGAAGATATGAAGGAGACCGTTGGGCGATATTAAAATGGCTGCCGAATAAAATATGGTTCGTGGTCTCTGGTTCGTGGTTTGTGTGCGGGGTAAAGAAGAATAAAATAATGGCGTGTTAAGTACTGACAGACACAGCACGGTAATTTATTTATTGTAGCGCAGACGATTTATGAAAACTTAGCCTTTTATACGTCCCGTAGCTCAGTGGTGAGAGCGCTGGTCGTTAAACTGAGAGTCATCCGCGCGACCCGGGTTCAAGCCTCGCTCAGGGCATTAATTTATTAAAGTTTCTGTTATCTGCCGCTGGCGCTTTGCTGTTGCGTTGTTTGACTCGGGTTCTGCTAAAAAATAAAGATATCCCCTTCCACTTCTGGCTTGGCCGACCAGGAGTGATCCAGTACTTAGGCCATTAGTGTTAAGACCGAACCCACTGCTGTAAAGCCGACCTGCGTGTCGTGCTACAGTGGGCTGTATTTCGCATAACTTGTACTTGTAATCATTCTGCGGTGTGTCAGATTGAGTGATTAAAAGAATATATATATATATATATATATATATATATATATATATATATATATATATATATATATATGTCTCTCTGAACAGCAATTTGCAGGCACTGTTGGGTACAGTTTAGTTAGAGAAAGGTAACATGGTGGCTAGAAGGCTGTCCTAACTTGGTTGAACGTGTATTTTAGCGTCGCATTGTATTAAATGATGTATAACGCTGCCTTCCGTTTGGCAAGAGAGAAAACAATAGAATATACTACGCTCTTACTCTACACACCTTACCTCAGAAAATCTCTGCAGCGCTAAGTCATGAATATTCATGTTCTATATATATATATATATATATATATATATATATATATATATATATACAATATATATGAAGTCAGCGCGTGAAAATAAATGTTGCCACCGGTATGTATTGAAGAGCGCGCTAAAGAATCGTCGAGTAACGAATGATGACGTCACAAATCTGTGCTCGCCGCTTTCAAGCGCATGAAACCGAAAGAAAGTGCTGTCATAAGCTTCAAAGGGCAACGGCCAACATTGAAAATGAGGGTTTTTGCCCCCACCCTGGCCCCCCATGGTGGCAGAGATTCGCCGACCCCCAAAGCGGGGCGTCTGGTCGACCCCGACCCCTGCGAAAGATTGGGGTAGATTGCTTCAATACTTTGGCCGTGCATACCTGACAACAAATAAAACTTACTAAAATATAGGGTGACACGAAAGTTCGTTCACCGTTTTCAAAATGCGCTATCTCAGTACGGCTTCATATTTCTTTATAATATTTTGTCAGTGTATACATCAGTCAAATGAAAGATACTGGTACAAATTGGTTATGATCGGTCCGTTTTCGCCATTATTTATAAGAAAATGTAAAGACGACCAGTTTTTTGTGAAAAAACTGCGTTCATTTCGTGTCACCCTATATACAGGGTGAGCCAAAAAAAATAATCCCCTACTGTTTTGCCCATATCTTGCCAAACATACGAATTTTTCAATGAAACTTCACATTTTT
>CATKHU010000334.1:78385-99591 GCA_949752735.1 Lumbricus terrestris
GGAAGACAATCCAGGCTTTGCGAACGGGGAGCGAGAAGTTGTTGAACGGAATAGAAGATGGGATAAAGTTCAACAAGTTCAACAGTTCTGAGCCTACTTTTGTTGGAAGATTTCTGGAAATTGAGGGTGCTGACTACAATCACCAGGATCTACTCTACATATTACGAGATATGTGCTTCGCTAGTACTGATACTGTATCGACAGCGTTACAATGGGCAGTGGTGGAATTGGCCAACCATCCGGAGATTCAGAACCGCTTTCAGAAGGAGATCGATGAGATGATACCAGGAGACAGACTTCCGTCACTTGATGATAAACCTCGTCTACCATATACAGAAGCTGTGATCCTGGAAATCATGAGACGACGTACTGTACTACCTTTTTTCGATGCGCATGCAACTCTAAGAGACACCAAGGTGCTGGAATACGACATACCTAAGGGATGTATGGTAAGTGTCGATTGGTCCACTTTGAAAGAATTATTATGCAGATTATAAGATGACGTGAGATGCATTTGAGAGTCTTTGGCAGAATGTAATACAACGAAGGAATTCCGACAATATGAACTTTTAAAATGTTGTAGGCCTATTTATTTTGTGTTGACATTTTATGACAGAGTTTATTATAAGCTGTTTCTTTCTTAGACAAATCGATTGTCACTGAACTCTTCTGTTGTCAATGTCAATTGATAGGGCGTTAGTTAAGGCCCAGTTTTCGCCAAAACTGACGCATTTGCTGTTAGAGCGAGAAATGTCCAGAACTATTTTATTTGGTAATTTTATAAATCAGGTCGCTAAGATTTTCCTTCATTCTACAATTTTTAGTTAGCCTTCTATATATATATGAGCTTAAGAAACTATGAACTTTTTGTTATCTGCAAGCTCTAGTTTGTTAGAATTGATAGCAATATATCCTCTGCGCAATATTACATATAATTATGTAGTTGATTGTTAACTATGTGTTTTAAGTAAAAACAATATGATCATGACTTAGAGTCAACAACATAACACCTATCAAGCTTATCCACCGATAGTTGATTGTCTACCATGTTTCCGAGTGTTATCTCAAGCTAGTTATCAATATCTTTCACAAGGTACAGCAAAAGTTATACAAATTGTGATTTAGGTTATGCCGAATGGCTACAGCGCTCACATGGATCAGAAATTCTGGAAAGATCCAGAGATCTTCAGACCAGAAAGATTCCTTGATGACAAGATCGATATTCGAAGAGTGATTCCATTTGGATTGGGTATGTTATAGAGATTCAAACTCAATGCTTAACTCGCGCTATATTTATGCGTTTGGTTTACAAATCATTAGGCCTATATGGAATTGCAATAGGATATTTACTTGGTGCCACTTGAGGAAAAATTAATCCGTGGCGATAGGATGTGGCAATATTATAGGATGTGTCCCGATGGAACAAAATGTTGGTCCACGCTGATTTTAAAAAAACTAGAAGTAGCCTACACGGAACCATCGACAGCCATTTGGATCTTTTTGTCGCAGCGTATTGCCAGATCGCCAAATATGCCGATAAAGTTACTGTAAAAAAGTATGCTGTTCCTTGAGACCGCCGTTTGAAATGGAAGTTACGCTGAGTTTCTTAGACTCGACCAGTAGGCCCATTTTTCTCACCGACTAGCTTGCATTGGTGACAGCAGTTTTTTCTTGAACGAGGTTTGGCATTGATGCAAAAATTCCTGCTTATGTTGAAACTGATGATGATGATGGTTCTCTGCCCGACGGCAGGTTCATTGGCTTTACGCCCCTGGGGATGAGATGAGTGAGGTGGTTTCCCGTTGCCTTCCCCACAGACTATGATGGGTAAGCAACTTGCCCAAGGTTGCTCCGCAGGAGCTTGCGCCCCTGCGTCCCACACGTGCTAGCCAGAGATATCTAAATCGCTGAATGTCAACTCCCAGCCCGGGGCTTGAACCGCAGTCCGTTGCAAACAACAGACTATGCCGCTCTCGCTTACCGGTGTAGCTAACTAGGCCAGTATGAGCATGTTGAAACTACACATTTGAAATAAATATAACCTAATTCTTGTTCGAATATAAATTGTGCTTTGGTGCTTCTCAATTAGTTATCAGACACGCTATGATATGGCTCAAGTTTCTTCAATTTTTCCTTTGTGACGATAAATATGTTGGCCTAATTGACCCATCCTAGCTTGAACTGACACCGCACAGCTTGTACTATTTGAGGCCCTGGACCATTCGTTACTGACCGCAGACTCATGGGCGCCCCTTGCCTTGCCTTGCCCTTGCACCCCACTGGAAAATTGACAACTATGTTTTTAACTACTGCTTTTGGGGGGTTTAACTAATTTCCTTGCATTAATGCACCAATGATACGAATGATACAGACAGTGAAAGTCAGAAATCTACGTTTATAGATCTCTAAAGAAATAAACATGCTCTTATAAGTTTCTGCGTTGCACGTTCAAGCTCTTTCTAAAAACTGTAACAATGACCATTGGCTTTCAACCCTCCTGCGGGCACCCATTCAAACAGCAGGCCTATCGATTATGGCCTACTTGAGTGGAATCTAGCTGCAGTGCAAATAATAATCACAACCGCATAAAATAAATACTAATGCAAAATTTGATAATTGCTCAAATTCACTGAAATTGCATCAGGGAGATCTCCTTATTCACCAGCATTGCAATTATATAAACCAAGTCTGCTCTAGGCCAGGTTCCATTTAGTCCATTTTGCAAGCTGCCAGTACAGAATCCAGGGAGGTCAAACTGTAGATAAACTTTTATATGGGGCTCTGGTTATCGCGCCTCGGAATTTACACCTAAAACTGTCAACGAGATATGTTCAAAAGAATTTATACTAGAGCTGTTGTTCGATTAAAAATTTTAATCGAAATTAATCGCGCGATTAATTTTTTTAATCGCAATTAACTGCAAATTAATCGCAATACATTTCCTTCATATATATATTAATCTTACTAATTTCTAAGGACCCCTGAAGCATACAATTTTAATGACTGAATGCATTCTTTCTATTGCAAACATATTCAATAACCTTTGGCTTAGGCCTATTGAATTCTGCATTTAGTTTATTGAACAGTTCTGTGTGACAGGGTGAATTGAAACACTGTTTAAATCAGTCAACTGCTCAAAATCCGTTAATTTTTTCATCTGAGTCACCTTAAATCAAAGACATTAGAGTTTTATAAGGTCTTTGCTTTAATTAAAATGATATAGGCCTAGGCCTAAATGTGAAAATTAGACAACCGTTTTCTGACTATCAAAATTAATTATTTATTCAGCCAATTGAAGGCTATAGGCAGACCAGTTTATTTACATTGGTCGGTTAAAGGGATGCTCTTACTAATTAACAATAGTAGGTCTACTATTGAACCTCATTATTTATTCACAATTTTTCACAAGAGGTTGCGGTTCTTGCCAAACCTCGTCTCAGTTGTCCTTCTGTAAACATTTATCATTTAAAACCTGGATCCATTGGTCTTGCCATCTCATGGAGTTCAACCAACGTCGTCTGACGGGGTGAGGAAATAGGAAACAACTTTAGTGGACGATGCGATGCGGCCAATGTTAGCGTTTAACGCATGTTTTGGTTCACATGCAGGCGATAATTGAGCAAAGAATTGCTATGATAATACTCAAATTATTTTTTAGAATATTTGCCATAGAATGTATCATTAGCTTTAAGTATGAGCCTTCCGTTTAAAACGAGTTTTTCTGACTCTGATTCCATTTTAATCATATGTAATTAACGCGTGCGATTAATGCGTTAAAATTTTTAATCGCAAATTTTTTTAACGCGTTAATCGCACGCGTTAACGCGATTAAATCAACAGCCCTAATTTATACCCACACTCATCCTCGGATCCTTCACCTTCCTAAACGACACCCGCATTAACAACTACTTTGACCTCTGGCTACCAGACTCGGACCTCTTTCTGACTACTCTTTGGAATAGCCTTTTGATTCGATGCAGCACATGTGAAAAAACTGGTGCCCTTCGATTGGCTTTCGAGTGGCGCTTTTGAAGCAGCTAGAGGAGCACTTGCCCCTTGAAAATTGGCAATATTTTTTTCATTTTATTAATTCATTCGTTTTATGAACTTTATATAGATAGAGCGCAGCTATTAGTGCACCTTTAGGAGGCTACTTTTTAACATCTACTTTTGATTTTTGACAACTTTCTAAGGAAACTATTCTATTAAAAATTGTATACACAATGAAACTGAGATATTTGCATAAAAACCTCTTTGAAAAATACCCGTATTCTTAATTTCCAGCTTTGCATTTTTCAAACTCTTGCTACTAATAATTTAACCGTGACTTGGGTATATCGTAAAATTTTGACCCCCTGCAAAAATTTCTGCAGGCGCCCATGTCGGCAGAGCATACAAATGTGCGTTGCTGTATCTTCGGACAAGATAATAAATGCTAATATTTTGTTCTGCATCGATGGCCATAAGGTTGCGACGAGTAGGCCTATACCGTAGTTGTGGAACTCCCACCGATTGGGTCCATTTCGTCCGATAATATTCCTTATGTGTATCCCATCTGACCAAAACCAGGCGCATGTCGGAACACACCGCTTCTGAGATAATGACCAAAATGTGAAAAAAACGAATTTTTTAAATTTTTGATTTTTGACAGAAAATGACAAATAAATATGTTTTATACACATTAAAACCATTTTTTTCAAAGGTATAATTTTTAATGATATTTTTTATAATTTTGTGGTTTTTATTGATAAAATAATTCGATGACTTTTCCCGCCATTTTCCACTTTCCCGCCATTGGTAGCCATATTCGGCATTTGGCTAACATAATAAATTAGACATAAGTGAAAAGCCCAAAATTCCCTCTAGCCTATTACGCAATCTGTTTATTTGTTGCAAATTTTATTTTATTACGAACATGGTTCTAAAGAATCTTGCATTCCAAAGTTATAGAAAATTTAAACGCATTTTTCTCAGAATTGTAATTTGGACGGTCGAGCCATATTTTTACTCATGACTTTGGACAGAAACATGGTGGAGCAATAAGATTTGTGTCATTTTAAAGAAGAGACTTTATTCTTTTAGGAGATTATAATGACACTCGTATTGTACAAAATCCGACTTACGCCTGGTTTTGGTCAGATGGGTCACATAAAATCTTAGTAGCATACTGTTCAAAAGATGGGATACATACGTCCTTGGGTCCACTCGAAGTTTGCGCAGCATTTTGTTTTATGCAATTTCCGATTTTTTATAAAAAAAAATAAATTTAGCCCATGAGATTAAGTTATGCTACTTATCAATTTGGCTTAAATGAAAGTGACATATTATTTTGTGTTGCAGGAAAGCGTTCCTGCTTGGCAGAGATTCTAGGTCGCCAGAGCACCTTTCTCTTTCTCACAAGTCTCGTTCAGCGCTTTGACATCCGACCACCAGAGGGCCAGAAAACAGTAAATGTGAAGGAGGTCACTTCTGTTTTGACGTACCCAATACCCTTCGAAGTTCGTCTGATCCCCCGAGGGAAACCAACTCAGAGCCAGGGCTATACAGAAAGACGATGCTGATGTTTTAATCTCCATTTCATAACATTTTAGCTACAATATAATTATTGCTACTGCTTAAAATATAGCATCAGGTCAATTCATATTCACTAGGTGACCAGTAGGCCTTTCACAAACAGTGGTGGCGCTAGTGGGTTAGGGGCTAAGCCACGCTATAAAAGGCAACCCGGGGGCTAAGCCCCCCCCCCCGTAAAAAAGGCCATCTGCTTTTTTACATGTAAAACTGAAATATTTCATTTATTCGTACCCATCCTGTCAAATGACTCGCATCGCATCGCATCAGGAACGGATAATGATGATGACGATGATGATCAAGGTAAACTAAATTTAAAAAATAATAATTAAATTAATAAATACAGGCAAGATAACATAATGTACGGTAACATGACAGGGTAATACAAAGGGGCAACTTAAACAGCGCTCAAAAAGCCACCAACATTCTCCTTTAAAGCAATCAGTACCGGTAGCCTATATTGCTACTCAGAGACCAGGGCCAAACACATTAAACAGAAAGACGAGGCCTATGTTCTAATCTCCATTTCATAACATTTTAGCGACAGTATATTGCTAGTTCTTAAAATAGCACCTGGTCAATTCATATTCACTAGGTGGCCAGAAGGCGGTCGGCCTCGAGATCACGGAGCCATTACGAAAAATTATAATTAAGATGAACAAATCAATTCCCACACACGAGGCTTCGCAGCTTAACTAGATGCATCTGTAACATTTCTAATCTACGACATGTACGCTTAATTATTCGTCAATTGGGCTTACTAGTATCACTCGCACGCTTATCGTTTAGATTCAATCGGGTGTTATGTGTATGCAACTATGCATGCATCTACGTGGGCTGTTGCTTGCTCACTGAATATTTATATAGCGCCTTATTTCAATATGGACGCTGGTATCATGAATTACGTACAATACTCGAAAACCAAGCGCAGGGCCCCAGCTTGTTCACGAGCGCAGTATCAAGTCAGGAGCTTGTCCAAGAGAGCATTCCGAGAGCGGTCGCAATCAGAGGCCGCAGATCATCGGACAGTGACGAGTATTCTCTAGTTGCAGAACTCCTCTGCCCAATCAGATCCATTTCGTTTGATAATAGACCTACTCTTTATCACTGTTCAAAATATGGGAAGCCTACGTCCTTTTGTCTGTCAGTGTAGGCTGTTGACTCCCAGTGAAGACAGTCTTTTGCCAAATAGAACAACTGTTTGTAATCATTATTTATACGTACTATTTTTTTTTATCCAGTTAGGTTTTTAATGTGACTGAAATTGAGGTTATTAAACGGTGCCCAGATTGTCTGACGAGAATTTCAAGTGATGGTGAGTTTTTATTCTCCGGAGGGGTTTAAAAATTGGTGACAGAAATGCTTGCCAATAGTACACTGGTACGATGGCAGATCCATTCTCTAATCCAGTGATTTATGCCACATTGACACCATGCAGTTAGTGTGCTCTTCTCAATATACGCAGCAAGCTATTCCAAACTGGAGACAGGTGTTCGTCTGAATTTTTGCTTCAGAAGACCAAAACACCACTCGGGAGAAAATTTGGTGTGGCCAGGAATACGAATGTGAATGCTAATTCGTTGTTTCATGCCCATCTCCACATGAAATATGCCAGAACAAAGTTGTTTTTGTTCTGCCCGCAACAATTATTGTTGCAGTGCAGGTCTACTACATGTTTACACTTCATTCTTCTAAACGATAATGTTTGAAGAAGTAGTGCAAATAACTGATGGAACCTTTCAAAGTGCAGTGGGAATCATCAGTTAAGAAGCTGACTTGTTGAGGGAGACCTTCGCAGCATACTCCAAAGATGCCAACTTTCCGGGGGCACATGAAAATTATAACAAACCCGGCTGCATCGGATCGTGTGGAAGATGAACTTGCTGCGTAAAGTCGACAAAGTGACAAGGATTTGGGTTGCTGCATGGACTATGTGGTGATAGCACATTATGACAAGCTGGACGGGACGCCTCGACCATCTTTTGGTAAATTAAGCGCTCTTCCTGCGCAGGATCAAGATGCTCCTCCAACTTTCTCAACTTTGCAGTTTTACAAGTTCTGGCAAGTTACTAGAACTTGCAATTTCTCTGTAGAGTTGCCGACAGGTAAAACAGAAGTCTGTCATGGGGCGAGAAATGGCAATGTTTGGCAGAAGCTGATTCCATCAGTGCAAAATAATTTATTGGTTATTAATTTATTTTTTAATTTTTTAGCATGCTATCCTCAGTATAAAAAGTTAAAAGAATCGTTATATCAATTTTTTAAATAAGACTGTTTTGGTGATATAATGCAGCACCTCTGCTAATGCAGCTAATAAAATTTTGTTGAACCAATCTTATTGCAATATTTTGAAAAAATTGCATTACAACAACTATAATTTAATAATTTAGAATAATGTGCACATCGTTTACAAGCTTTCGAGAACAAATGTCTTAGAAAGACATTAAAAATCCCGTGGACAAAAAAGTTGACCAACAAACAGGTGTACTCCATAGCAGGATCAAAGCAAGAACTGTTGACCCACGTAAAAACAAGAAAGTTGCGATACTTCCGACACGTCATGAGACAGCAAAAGGACAGCATAGACAACAGCCTGATGATGGGTTTGATGGAGGGAGAAAGAGGAAGAGGAGGGCCTAGAACGTCATGGATAGACAACATCTTGAAATGGATTGGACTTTCGAGGAGGAGGCTAATGAACATAGCAGGAAATAGACAACAGTACTGTGGAAAATGCTCATCCATTCGTGCAGCCAACCGTCGCATAGCGACGATGGCGGAATGATATGACATGACATGCACATCATTTATTACAATTCAATACTTCGATTAGTATATTACCTGATTCTTTGATTGATTCCACGTACAGACGGCAGACATCACTTTTTGTAGTGCTTGTAGGAAGTAGTTGCACGTTGCTGCGAAATTGAGTAGCAGCTCGACCTGGCAATCTGATCGCATTTTTTCTGCGTAGTTGGATATAAAGGTCACTACCCGTCTGATGTCATTAAGTTCAAGATAGTTGGATTTCTGACCCCCGGATTTATTTTTGAGTTTACATTATTATACAACTTGGACAAGGCTGTCAGCTTATTCTTGGATATGCTGAACAACAATTATAGCAAAACAATAATGCTAGTTTTCCCGATCGAGAACATGCATAGAAAAGTAGGCTACAGGCAAATTCAATTTACTATGTTGGGCATCGTAAATTTCAGGTGTTTCACTTCAAACTCTACTTCCAACCCTAAACATCATCCACCCTAACCATCTCCCAAGTTTCTCGTCTCTCTCTCTGAACCTAGACCCCTGCCAATCGACTTCATTTTGATTGAGCGCCTGTGAAATGAGCTGGTTCCCGCGACTTAGCTTTTGTGGGGGCGCTGTGAAAGTTTCGAGTCTTACGATCATAATTATCTGAATTTACTGCACACAGTTTATAAAAATATCCTTATAATATTGAAATACAAGCAATATCATAAATATAATTAACAGCCACAAGTACAGGAACATGATTGTATCACGGCATATTTTTTGCCATTCTTCATGTAGCAACTTGGCTGCCACTTACGTACATGAAAATGGTCGTCACCTTTGTTTTTTGCTGCCCAGGTGAGCAGTGCTGGACATGTCCGTCACACAGCTTATGATGCCAAGCAACACCATGGCATTGTCTTTCTCATCTAGAAAACATCACAGCAACATGGAGTTAACTGCATTGATACATACCAGTAACCAGTCATAAGCTCCTTTTATGGGCATGGGATGGAAGAATGTGCCTACACTCAGGTCCACATGTCATTAGAAGCGACTAAAGGGACATCAGCTCCACCTATAAGCAGTTTGTTCCTTCCCGTAGTTATCACTAACAATCATTCTGTGTTCAAGTCTGTGGCGTAGATAAGGGGGTTTCGGGGGTTAAACCCCTCCCATTGGCTTAGAAAAAAGTTTTTTAATGGGATATTTTGACTTCAAGCTCTGTTGCAAAAAAGTTAATGCTGTTCATATTAGGTCCATGACAACTGGGCTGCTTTAGACTTTTCTGCAAGCACTTAATTGCATTTGTCGAGAATGCTGTGCACAAGCTTATGCCAATAATTATTATTCAAGACAAAATAATGAAGCTAGCAGGGATAACACTTCCGCGGTTGCATAATGGAAGAGTGACGATGCTTCTAGAAAATGTGCAATCTGAAATCAACGCAATGATCATGGGCAATTATTAGGGAAACATTCCAGCATTTACACACGCATCCTCAAAAGCACGACGCATACGCAGAGTTACGTAACTTACGCATAATATTATGTGTAGGCCTATAATTCCATAGTAACAGGCCTACGCATAGAAAGAGGAAGTTACGTAGGTTGCCTATAATTTATGTATATACACTGTTCATTGCATACTGACATGAAGGTTTTAGTTTGGTGATGGTCACGGTTATGATCGTGTATGTCGGTGTGCGAGAAGCCTACGGGCCCATCTAGGCCTACTTGAGCTGATGCTTGTTTTGAATGTTTATATACCGTAGCGATTTCCTTAGTAAAAAAGACTTAAGCTACATCTTGAACCGCAGTGTAAAAAAAAGATTTATAATTCAAAGAGGTCGCGCTTAACTGTAAACACTTCACGAAATTTTCACAAAACACGCACTCTTTGGACTCTCTGCATGCATGACTTGTCCGACTATTATGCTACATATGCAGACGTAGGTCTAGGGGAGTCCGGGATACAACGGGACACTTAAGACATTTTGAAGTTTACATCATATAATAATTAATAAGAAATTATGAATTTTTGTACTCAGATTGCGCAGGCATTTATATGATGATGATGGTTCTCTGCGCGAAGGCAGGTTCATTGGCTCTACGCCCCTGGGGATGAGATGAGTGCGGTGGTTTCCCGTTGCCTTCCCCACAGACAATGCTGGGTAAGCAACTTGCCCAAGGTCGCACCGCAGGAGCTTGCGTCCCTGCGTCTTACGCGTGCTAGCACGAGATATCTATATCTCTGAATGTTAACTATTATGCTACGTACGAGATGATTTGGACACTTCAGCACACATTGCTGGAGTATTGGGGATCTGCTCCCGCTCTCTGTACGCTCTGAGAATCCTTAAATCCCACGGCCTCCCTACAACCGTGCTGCATGATGTCGCAAGAGCAACGACCGTATCCCGCCTCCTCTATGCCGTGCCTGCTTGGTGGGGCTTCACAAAAGCTGAGGACAAGACAAGGCTTAACAAATTTCTACAAAGAACTAGGCGAATGGGCTATCTGCCAGACAATACGCCAGACGTCTCGGACATGGTTTGCGAAGCTGATGACAAGTTGCTTGCGTCAGTCTGCCGCAATCCATTCCATGTCCTGCGTAGTTTGTTTCCGCCTGTAATAAAGCGTCGCTGCGGTCTGCGCCCGAGATCTCATAACTTTGAATTGCCAACTAAAGACGATAAGAACTTCATACCTAGAGTACTTTACAATAGCTTAAAGCAAAAGATAAAAATAAGCGTTTAGTTTAAAATTAATAAACAGAGCAACTCTTGAACAATGTACAAACATTTTATTTTTTTTATTTTAAATTTTTCATATATAACTATTTTTCTCTTTATCTTGTAACTGTGTTGCGGCTTGTCAACCTGATTTCTGATTAAACGAATATATATATATATATATATATATATATATATATATATATATATAACTCCCAGCCCGGGGCGATTATTTCCAAAATGTACATTCCAGCTGCAACCAGCCAATCACATAGGGGAATACAATGTGGAAGAGGCGAAGATCGTAGGGGGAGGAGGTTGTCGAGTACAATTTCTGACCATCCCTTTGTAAACTATAAACAACACGTGCGTGTGGGCAGGCTCTGACGATTTTAGACGAATTGCAATGTAAAACGTTTAAAATTTCTTACAAATGACCCTACGTATGGAGGAACATTTTTCACAGGTAATTATGTCTCACTTTAGCGCTCTTTATCGTTCAATTTAAGCATGGCTATAACATAGAAGACCTATTATAGGTGTCGTTCGCGTATACGCTATAGGGTATATAAGGTTTCGCGTCGTGAGGGTCGGTTAGGGTTAGTGTTAGGGT
Source organism: Lumbricus terrestris (assembly GCA_949752735.1). Lineage (NCBI taxonomy): Eukaryota > Metazoa > Annelida > Clitellata > Crassiclitellata > Lumbricidae > Lumbricus > Lumbricus terrestris. The sequence continues at coordinate 90,059 of CATKHU010000334.1, forward strand.
TAGTGTCGTCATTAGATTCTTCAGATTTTTGCGTCGTGAGGGTCGGTTAGGGTTAGTGTTAGGGTTAGTGTCGTCATCAGATTCTTAAAATTTTTGCGTTGCTTCTTTAGCAGTTGTTGGTCAAGCTAATAGCCTACAGCTTCACCAATAACTGCTAACATCAACTACTTTCTCCCCCCTATGGTCTTCGCCTCTTCCACATTGTATTCTCCTATCATGACACGCGATTGGCGGAAAACCCTGCGGTTGCAGCTGCTATGTACATTTTGGAAATAAGCGCCCGGGGCTTGAACCGCAGTCCGTTGCAACCAACAGACGTATGCCGCTCTCGCTTACCGGTGTAGCTAGCTAGGCCAGCTGCATTTATATAGCAAACAGCATCAACCAGATTAATCTACTTAAGTATCACTCACACTGGAGGTGATGATTTTTTACCAATGTTTTCAAAAATCTAATTATGACACACTGAGGAATTCCCTGAGGTAAAATGGGATACCTGTCCCATTTTGACCCATGATATGTAACAACCTTAGTATGCTTTCCAAGGAGAGCCACGTATATTTCTTATTGCTCGTTTTGTAATGTAAACAAATGCTTAGAACGTGAGGGGTGAGTAGAACCCCATGAAATATTAGAATATGAGATATATGGAAAAAATCGCTGTCGAACCATTAAACGGAGCAATATGGGATATCTGTATCCCAGTATGCCCCAAATTGCTCCAATTTTGTAAACCCGCCATTTTGACACAAAATGCTGAACTTTCACAAATTTTCATATGTGCATATGTGACTTTATATATTACGATACACATGGATACATGAGCTAAATTTAACATAGCAGCACTTTTTCTAGACAATTTTTGCATTATGAACGTACTTTACTTCGGAGAGCGTGAAAATCAACTTTTAATCATAAAACTAGCAAGACGCTTCGAAATCGTAAATGCTTTTGTCCTTCATCTTCAAAGATGCATTGCCTCACATTGAAAACGTCTTCGTATTTTAAAAGTAAGTAGGATGGACAATATTGAAATTGTCCATTATGCCCCGGTCTCCCCTATATAATAATCATCGCGTGTGAAAGAACAAGGCTCAACTCACTCTCGTCATTCAAGATGCTCCTTCCATGCCGTTGACTATAATTCTTATACTCTTTCGTATTTTACTTGCACGTGAAAAACGAAGCTGAAGTCTAGGCGTAGCCTTGATCCAAAAAGTCACGGTAAGTTGCTCTTTTTTAATACTGGATAGAACTGATAATTATTACAAACATAATAGATTTGACCAATATTAGACTAAATTAGGCTAATCAATTCTGTGATTATTATAATATTTTGTACCGAGTATTTGACTGGGATGTCGAGCCGCGTGTGCCATTAGCCTAGAGCACAGTGGAGAGACTGCAGAGAACCTTCATTGTGGTAATTATAACTAAAAAAGTGGCCCCGACAGGAAATAGGCATTTCACTGGTGGTATCTTGGATGGCTTATGAAATGTTTCTGTGATTTGCAGTCTCTTGGATTCACTATTATCATTGACGATGAATTGCCTGCCTAGGGTATCTATAGTCAATAATAATTATTAGCTTCACGCTCATTTCAGAATAACTGCACTGCCCGATTTTTAGCAGAATATATAAAACATTTACCTCATAATTTTCTTACTTCAGTTCAGATATTCGTGATGTCCAATTCCACTATTAAAAACAAGGATCCTTTGCCGTTATTCAAGACTAGCTGGGGTACTCACCGTTGCCCGGTAAATTTAGTATTCGACCCGCTCCCGACCGCAGCCCCACCCCACCCCGCCACACAACACCCCACCACACCCCACAACACTCCGACCTCCACCGGTACGCCATCCGTGAAATATAGGTTTTCAGAAAATTTTCTTCCCCACCTCACCTTCCCCACCCCAACCCACCCCCACCCCACAACACTCCACCACACTCCGACTTCCACTGGTACGCCACCCGTGAAATTAGGGTTTTCGGGAAAAGTTTCCGTCCCAACCCCCAACAACACCCCACCACAATCCAACTTCCACCGGTACGCCACCGGTGAAATTAATGTTTTCGGGGAAATTTCACTAATTATTGACGATGTTTTGCCTGTTTTAAAATTTTGTTTTTAACTTTTTTTTAGAGTCTACAAATCACAGTATGGGAAAATCACCACCACTTTTTGGTCCTGAATGGAAATATTTTTTGGCATGAAAGCATTTTGGCTGTCTAGAGTACAGGCTATTCCTGGATAGTTAGCATGGCAATGTCTGGCAAAACTTATTATTGAGGGTTCCTCAGTGTGTCCATTGTCCAGACAACCTTACAGTCCCTACTTACATATACTTGGTTAGCCTACCAATAATTAGGTGAATTCATCCATTTTGCTGTATTAGCCTACAATCTACGCCTGACGCTGTGAAATTGAGATGATTATAAAATGTAAAAATAATTGTCAAAAAGTCATTTGGAAAAAATATCAACATGACATTGTATTGTTCTACTTTGCGGTGACCTTACACAAATTGCCGGACAATGCATGCTAAATTCGTGTTTGGGTATGTGATAGAGGAAGGCGAGGGTATATAGAACGAAAGGAAAGGTGTAAAGGAGACAAAATGCCCTTTTGCTAAGTTGCAACGTACCGTAAATAATAGCATTTTAAGCTAAAAATTACTGTCACATCTAATCATATTGCTGAATGTTCCAAATAAAATACGATTGTATTCGATAAAATCTAAAATTATGGCATTGCAAAATAATTAAATAAAAGTTGCCTCAAAGGGGCGTTTTGAGCTCACCTGTGTAGCAAAACACCCCCCTGTTGTCCAATTTGTATTTTCTGAAAACTTTGTGACCTATAAACTTCTAAAGTCTACAAGATCTATGAAGTGGTATCGGTACAGCGCTCTATTTTTATTCAGGACTGCCTCTGTATTCTTTTTAACACAAGACAAATTCTTGCTTGTGAAGAATAGACCTACAATACATGCAAATACCTGCAAATACATGCAAATACATGGGGCGCTTTGCTCAAAGTCAAGGTGACCCATAAAGGCGTTTTGCTCGTAAGAGTACTAGGGCCTACATGTGAGATTGCTTATAGGCTATCATTAAAAATTGGTATAATAAAGTCAGATTTATTGTGCACTGTAAGTCGATATATATACTGCATGGTATACTTTGAGCCTATAGTTTGTATCAATGGCTATACCTGACATTTTGGCATTAGTTAATTACTGGCACAGAAGTGGCAGCAAACTCTTACAAAGAAATATGAAAAATCAAATGGCTGAGGATTATTTCAATAGGAGCAATTAAAATACCACTGAACAGTAAAACTGTTCACTACATAGCTCGGGGGCAGAGGAGGGATGGGACGTTTACCCCACTACCCCAGTGAGCAGTGCAGCAAATGAATAGTCACCACCACTATCTGGGGTAAAGAATGTGCGTTAGGAGCTTAGTTTATAAAAGGCAGGCAAGACTATCGAGTCTAGGACATTACCTCCCGACCCATTACCACCTGCCATTACCTCCGTAAAATATTACCTCCTCCCCGTCACTGCCCCCTCCCGTCTTCATACGTGTTAGATTTTATGTTTTGTTCGTGAGTTTCTGTTTGCATTTAGGTGGACAGTGAATTGTAAATTTCTGCTAATAATAATATTACTTTGCTAATTTCTGCTAATCACGTAGAGCTAGTCCATACAGCTCCATTAGCTCTATGGATATTGACACGTTGTGCCTATTGACACTTAGCACCAGTACGGTAATGTTGCATACTTGCTCTTCTTCACCTTGTATTAGGTATCAGTATAATTATCCACATTTTGGAACATGGGTTATTTCTCTGATCTCACACACACTAGGTAAGCAAATACGCTTTAGTGCATAAGGCACTTAACAAAATTACATGCACTCTGTTGTTACTTTGTAATAGTTTGCATTTCAATAGCAGTGGTATTTGCGGGGCGGGGATTAATGGCAGGTGGGTAACCGACCAGGGGTAATGTCCTGTTCCTGAGTATAGCATACTAGCTGGGGTACCCGGCGTTGCCCGGGAAATTTAGGATTCGACCCGCTCGGGCCACAACCTTACCACACCACACCACGCCGACCTCCACCATACGACACATGAGAAAATTTGGTTTTCGGGGGGAAACCCCCCAAATTTTTCCCTCCCCTTCACCCCCCTAACAACACGCCACCACTAACTACGACATCCACCGGTACGCCACCAGTTAAATGTTGGTCTTCTGGAAAAAAATCCCACCAAAATTCCCCCCAAAATTTCCCCCACCCATCCCGTAGCCCCCACAACATGCCACCACTAATTCTGACCTCCACCGGCACGCCACCCATGAAATTTTTGTTTTCGGAAAATTTTTCTCCCCCCCCAAAAAAAAACCGCCCCCACCGTGCCCCACCCCACAACAAGCCACCACTATCTCCGATCTCCACCGGTACGCCACTCGTGAAATTTGGGTTTTCGGGAAATTTTTTCGTAACAGCCCCTCCACCCTCTCAACTCTCTTATCCCACCGCCTCCCCTCACTCCCACCCCTCCACCCTATTCCCCACCCTCGTCCTCCACCAGTACGCGACCCGTAAGCCCTGGCCTTAAAACGCCTCTAAAACGGTTGTCAACCGCTGATTTTATAGTATACGCACATGTATGGGACCCGAAAGAAAAGTGCTGTCGTAAGCTTGAAAGGGCAAAGGCCAACAGGGAAAATGAGTGTTTTCCCCCACTCTGGCCCCCATGGTGGCAGAGATTCGCGAACCCCTCGACTACGCGTGCGATGCCGAGACGGACACAGCAGTGAAGGTTTGGAGTGAAAAGCTCAAAAACTGTGAGCGTGCATTCTGGACAAAGTCCGCCAAGTCCTTTCTTATAGATATAGATAGAGTGAGAATTGCATGGTTGTTGAAGGGTTTAACCCAATCAGTATTTCTTAGGACTCTATGGTGAAGTCTTCTTTGCATGCCACCAACTGCACTAAATCAACGTCAGATCCCTTAGGTTTTCGTTCTAAAATCACCGTCCTACTAAAATCCGAAATCCAGGTCAGTTCAGGTCCTGGTCAATGGTTAGACTTACTTATTAGCTACATCATGCTGAGTATTATTGAGTAGTTTCAAGACAGTTTTTAGTTTCAGTCTCTATAATCAGGTAAGGTGATTTGAAGAAGCAAGAATATTTGGCAAAGAAACGACATTCTTACAATGTCGCAGGTGCTTAGGCTAATAAATATTGTAAAAAGCATGTTTCTTGTTTACAGATGTTTGATGCAGGAGATATCCCCATATTCGCAGCATCCTTTGCAGTCGTTGCTGCCTTTCTTCTCTTCCGTCGATTCCAGCAAAGCGGAGTCAAAGATGATGGAAAGCGTTGTCCTCCTTCGCTTCCAATTCTGCCATTTATCGGCGCGATTCTCCGTGGTGGAATGACTGCTCTACCTGAACATTTTATGAGATCCGCGGAAAAACTCGGACCTGTCTTCTCTTTCGGAATGGGGAAATGGTAGAAACACTTTTGAAATTATATAATCTAATCTAACTTTAGTTTTCTTGTTATCTTGATTACTGCTCAACAATCATGATCATAATGTAATTGAAGTACCTGGTACGACCTAATCACACTTAACATCTTCCCTATATTTAGGAAAGTCAGTAGAAAAGTCAATCAGGTTAGGCTTAGACAGCCGCAGCCGGGGGCCCAACCAACTGGTTTTAGCAGGGTTAAGACTTCAGGACCTGGTGATGATTTGATGCCATCAATGTCTTCAGGGCAATCAGTGTCTGACACGTAGCCTTGACTGTGGAAGATGGATTAAATGAAAGGCATTGTGCAAATGCATATACACCTGTGCATTGTCTGCATAAAGTTGGCTCAAGGTAACATGTCCCGGAAGGAGCAGTTCAAGATTGTTTTAATTATTCATGAAGCTTATTCATATATCAGAGGTATATAAAAATGTAGCCTACAAGAGGGCACAAGGACTGAACCCTGAGGCAGACCATGCGAAGCGGGGTGACCCACAGAGATTTAGTAGAACTATGGACCACACTGAGAGTAGTCAAAATAATGATGACATCCGCGAGGGAAAGAGTCAACTCACTCTACAAAATAAAAGCCCACCAGACAGACCAAAGGCAGCATTTAACTGCATAGGAAGGATACAAGGTCCACAGTATCAAAAGTAACGGCCCGCTATTTCGAGGGTCCACTATCCAGAAGGTCCACTATTCCGAATATCCGCCATATTTTGTTCGTTATTCTTGGTGGTTAGGGTTACAGTGGGTTAGGGTTAGGGTTGGGGTAAGATGGGTTAGGGTTGGGTGGGTTAGGATTAAGTTTAGGGTTATGGTTAGGGTTGGGGTTAGGGTTATGGTTGGGGTGGGTTATGGCTAGGTTTAGGGTTATGGTTAGGGTGGGTTAGGGCTAGGTTTAGGGTTATGGTTAGGGTTGGGGTGGGTTAGGGCAGGTTTAGGGTTATTGTTGAGGTTGGGGTGAGTTAGGGTTAGGGTTATAGTTAGGTTTAGGGTTAGGTTTAGGGCTAGGGTTCGGAATAGTGGACCCTAGGAATAGTGGACCCAAACCGTATCAAAAGCAATGCCGATATCGAATTATGGCGAGCACGGTCAACTCCGAGTCCTTTTATAGATGTCGGATAGAAGTCGGAGCAGGGGCCTCTCGTCATAACCAAAAACAGCATACTCCTTCTAATAGTGTCACGATTCAGTAGATGTTAAAAACGGCGAAACACAAAATAAATGAAATACATCGGTTTCTACAAGTAAAAACGGGGAGAACTGAAAACGAAATTAATTTGACCTTGTTACATCTTGTAACGCATTCTAAATTAGGACCTTGCTTGTGCAATTTAACTATAGTCAACAAAAACTCAACTTTATTAGTTGGCCCGTCTACTTCGCTCCAGGCGAAGTAAATAATTTAAATAATTTTTTTATATTGTATTGTGCTAGGCCTACATAATTATAGTTCTCAATAATTTGATGACATCAAAATGGTAATGATCTTTAAAAGGGTTCCATGACAATAATTGGTCAACACACAACTCGTCTAACGACAACTCGTCTACAGACAATTATTTGTCCAACGACAACAACTGGTCTACTGTAACAGATGACTCGTATTGATGAAATAGAAGCTGGATTTACGGAAAAAAGTTTAATGGTTTTCTAGCCTAACTGGAAGCTGGATTGATGATTTTCCTTCATGTATTTCAACATGCATCCAGCTTCTATACCTCAGATCTAAAAATACCTTCTATTTCCCGCTCGTTATTTTTGTCAATCCAGCTTCTATTTCAGATATAGGAATTCCCTCATCCAGCTTCCATTACGAAAGCGTCTTTCATCAATCCAGCTTCTATTTCAGATCTAGAAATACCCTCATCCATCTTTTATTTCTTATGCATTATTTTCGTCAATCCAACTTCTATTTCATCTGTAAAAGAACCTTCATCAAGATTCCGTTTCTATTGCGTTTTTCATCAATCCAACCACCATCTTACGGTAAGATGGAGATTGAATTGAAAGTTTCTTACTGGTAAGATTCTTGCCATAAAAAACTTTCATCCAGCTTCCATTTCTCAAGCGCTGGGCCCGTAACTGTTGCCTGTAGACCAGTTGTCTTTAGACGAGTTGTCTATAGACCACTGTTGATGTGACACCCTTTGAAAGTAGCCTACGGAAATACCATTAGGAATAGGCTACCAATCAAAAATAAATTGTAGAAAATAATTACAAACAGTAAATAAATATAATTATGAGGTTGGGCCTACATAAAAAAGAATAACAAAAACAAAAGTCACGAAGAGTAAAAGACGACGAGACAAGGATTTTGCTGAGAAAAAAGGCAAAAACGTTCAGGCCAAAGCTCGAGGGTACGTACCATACGTATTCTATTTTGTGAAAGGTACGTACGTATTTTAACGTACCCTATTTTAGGGTACGTAAACAATAAAATACGTTAGCCTCGTCATTGCTCATTATAAGAATGTTCGATTTAATTTAAGCAAACAATCACAGCCAAGTGCACAGCGGAGTGAATTTTTGCAATGCTATATTGTACGTCTATGTTTATCCAGCATACATTGCACTTAATGCACTAATTAATGTCAGTTAGTCGGCTCAGTTCTGCTGCAGCGCTTAAAAGTCCAACTCTAAGGAAAAGGTTAACCAGTTGCATCCAATTAACCTAATTATTACAGAAGAATTTATCGAATTAAATTTACTGCTACGCTATCGGAAATACCGATTTAAATGACGCATACTGTTGACTGCATGTATACGTACTGTAACGTACATGTAGGCTATGGGCAGTGGCGGCGCCAGGATTTGAGCTTTGAGGGGGGCTGCATAAAGCCTTCAGGAGGAAAGTTTAAATTTTCATTCGCCAAAATTTCTGACGACCTTTTTTTAAAGTCATCCGGCCGAAATCTCATGGAAATTTTTCCATTTTCATCCGCCAAACTTTCTGACGACCTTTTTTTGGTCATCCGGTCGAAAATCGTGCAAATATTTCAGTTTTGCATGTAAAAAACCGGGATGGCCTTTTTTTAGGGGGGGCTTAGCCTTTTTTAGCTTCCCTACACCCCCTAGCGCGCCACTGGCTATGGGTCGCCGAGTAAGCCATGAACAAAATTTTCGTGCACATGTATGGTACCGTACGTACCAAACGCGTATTGTATTTTTTGAAAGGTACGTACGTATTTTAACGTATTCTATTATAGGGTACGCGTACCCTCGAGCTTTGGTTCAGGCCTATTTGCAACTGTGTACAATTATTCCACTTTTTGGTAATTGTTATTGTTACAGGCGTGTGCTGGTTCTGAATGGGTACGAGGCGATATACGATGCTATGGTCAGACATTCGGAAGCGTTCGCTGATAGATGTTCACTTTGGACTGAGGAAAAGGTCATCAACCCCGAGCTTAGAGGTCAGTTCAACTTCTACCGGCGGCATCTTCTGGGCCAACACCTAATTTGCCTAGATAGCGCCTCTTCAAGTTCAATATTAAACTTTTATTCAGAGGTGCGGTGACGCAGGATTTAAAACTTGCCTTACGTCTCGTGTTATTTTACTGTGCTGATTCAATTGCCAATAATGACATTCTTGGCAAGTCAGTCAACGACATACTCGAAATAGTTTTAAAAATTTTAAGAAATGCGATTTCATAATTATATTTTTATGCCTCGCAATTGACGATATGCCAATAGAAAAAATTAAGCAATAGATTTCGAAGTTGTGGGCCGATAAGCATCATTGTAGGCCTATGTGGATCACGGAAAAATGTTCGAATGCGTTTCTTCATTGGCGTGAAAGAGTTTTTATCGTGAGGAGTGAGCTCTGAGCAGAAAGCAGATTTTAACCTGGAAAGTTTGTTCAAGTAGCCGCCAACTTAATAAAACGAGTGAAATATGGATAATGTGTTCATCGCTTTTCTACAGTCCGTGCAATATAGCTTACTCATTGCTGCTCCTTAGACCGACAATC
>CATKHU010000335.1:0-56762 GCA_949752735.1 Lumbricus terrestris
AAAGCTGTCTGTTCAGTTAGTAGTTAAGTTTAATTAAGATTACTGCATAACTTGTAAATGTAAAGCGCAGTGCGTTTGCAGGTGCTCAATTAAAGAAAAGATTATTATTATTATTATTATTATTATTATTATTATTATTATTATTATTAAAAGTCAAACTATTGTTATTATGAAAATGCTAGCCCTCTTCCAAATCGGGCATGGGGTTAGCGAAAGAACCCGTGAAGGCCACAGCGTTAAAACGCTGAATCAGAATCAGAATTGACAGTCTTTGGAAGAGGAAGGACGTCTCCCTAAGATCGTCCGACGCCTGTGACAAGTGACGACCTAAATCAACTAACATAGCAATTCCCCTAGAGTTAATGGGTCCTAGAGTCTCCAGGGCCAGCGGAATGAAGTCATGTGAGGTTGTAATTGACATATATTTCTTTTCTTTTCTGCCATCTGCTATTTCTGCTGCAGCTCCGGCCGTGACAGCCGTCGCCTGCAGATAGGAAGGCGCCAGGGTGTCGACCACGGTGACATCCCATACGAGGCATTGACCCGCTTTCCAAGGAATAAGGGTGGTACCGTACGGTCTCCTCCCGTCCGAGCGAAGCATGCCCCGTGGTTCTTTGACCGCTGGAAAGCCGGCTCTGATGAGGCTACGGTGGATAAAGTCGTTGATGGCAGCGTGTCTGGCGATGCGACCAAAACCCAAAATATTATTATTATTATTATTTTTATTATTATTATTATTATTATTATTATTATTATTATTATTATTATTACACTGTGTCGCTATTGTTGTAATCTATAGTGACTGGATTGTGACTTTTGAGAGCAAATAAGAAATTTCAACTGTGAAATCATTGTCAAATTCAATCAGCCGCATAAAAAACCTCTAAACAATCATTCGGCCAATTGCCATTTGGAAAATCCGACTGACCGGAACGTGGAACTTACCGTCATAAATTTACAGTCGCTGTCGTGATGCATTTTCAACGGTGCGCATCTGTAGAAGTAACACAATCGGCTTGTTGCGTAGTAGCTGAATGCAATGCACTCAGGTGATAAGTTGCATTCTGCGGCACACTTCAGACGTGACATTGCTAGAAAACTTCGTATTGCGTCTTCTGGAGCTGGACAGGAATCGGCGACCCTAAAAATCTGACTTAACTGCATTTCACATCGGAAAACAGTTGGTTGCATCATTACCAGGTAAACAACCAATCTGACCGAAAAGGCGTTAAGCAATTTGCGATGCATAGTTGTGTCTGATGATCTGCCAAGTTCAATGTCTCTTCCAAAGGCGCTGAGAGTTGAACTGACCGTATGGCAAGTGACAGGCTGCTATATTATATTCAGCGCGCTTGTTACTGCTTAGGCTGATTCAGCGCCAATAGATACGAGAGCTAAACAGTCCACGGATGCTCTAGAGTCTAGACTCTAGACTCTAGACCGAAGCTTTTCAGCTGCAGCATCGACATTGCTGTGACACTCAATCGATTTATGTAATAGGACAGCTTAACGTTTTCAGCATAAATATTATAATCTGCCTTATAATGGCTCTTCACTTCAAATGCCGCACTAGGCACAACGACAGTCAAGATTCCATTTAACCCTCGGGCTACCAAGGGGGATGGTAATTTTTTTCCTTCATTCAGAATACCTAAAATTACCACTTATCAAATATTCACCCATAAATCTAAACATTCATATTCATATATTTTTGGATTCTACAGGCTAAATGAACCTTTTATTCGTCTTAGTAAATTTGCCGCAGCCACAGTCCTTGCAAGGAAGAGTAGTGGCGGTAGTTTCAGTTAATCAATAATATTAACGACACTGTGTGTCAACAAAGACTATTGGCGAGGCCAGGAGGCCCTCGTCTTTCATCCAGGCTTGGGACTGGCACTGTCTGAGTATTAAAAACGGCGGAATAAGCCCGACACGGAAACCACTTTTACCGTTTATGATAAGCGCTATTCCGATACGTGACCATCGTCAACAAACACGCTGGCGCGCCAATAATAATTATGGCATGTGCAAATAAGTATACATTGGATGGGTAACTGACAACTGTGCAATTATAGTCCTGATCATAATTATAAGAAAATTATATTCTTAAGCATAAGGCTACAAAATTTACTGATTTTAGCATCGTTTTATTCCGTTTTTATTTTTTATGTGACTTTATTTGTATATTTACCATATAATTATATATTGTAGCCATTAGCCCTCCTGATCTTCCGTACTCTCTCTCTCTATGACTGGGCACGTGGGTGTAGTAGGAGTGGCCCTGTCTATTTAAGGAACGGTGTCCGTGGGTCTTGACGGCACTTACGGCAATTTGTGGTATTTGGTGGTACGTGGTACTTCTCCCGTTGAGAGCGGTCGTGTCCCTCGCTGCTGGCGAGTTAACCTGCGGGTTCATCTTCTACGTCGCCTTCTTCGCCCTGTTGGTGGTCTGGCTGTTCATCCGTCTTCCTTGGCTTCGTTAGCCGTGCTGTCGTGTGGGTTTGCCGTGCTTCGACCTCTGGTTTGGTCTTCTTCGTATCGTCTGGACGGTAACGTAGTTAATTCATTGTATAACTTGCTCTCTTGAATAAATCGACGTTTATTATATCATTTCGGGCCTTATCTTTGATAGTCATCCTCGTAGACGGCCGTAGAACCCTTTACAGATGGGGGCCCATCCTTTTGCTCGATATTGCGGGTGGTAAATTTCGGATATTTGTTAGTCCGGTTGGTTTTCGGGAAATTTTGTGAGAACATTTGTCGATATTTGTCGAAAATTTATGCGAAGTCGCATTTCGTTTTGTGGGGGCCTGGGCTATTTATTTGTTTTGCGGCGGAGAGTTTTGCGCGTTTTGGCGTGTGCTTTCGCGACGGTCTTGAAGTGGACGGTCGTGAGAATTTTGAATTCGGGGAGAATTTTGTGTCATTGGTCTGCGCAGTTAGACTGTTATGGCGTCTTCTGGGGACGGTAGTTCTCTGGAGTGGGATGACATAGTGGAATTGCCGGTGGAGGAGTTGAGGCAATATTGTGCGACGTTGGGTGAGGACGTTAAAGGTTTAAAGAAACCTCAATTACTGAAGTTGGCGAAGATGGCTTTGTCGCCTAAACATGGAAGTGAGGAATGGAAACTTAAGGCGCAAGCGAAGAGAGAAGCATTAGAAATAGAGCGTCTAAAATTTAAAGAGGACCGTGAATTTGCCTGGGAAGTAGAGAAAGAGAAAATGAGAATGGCAGCGGAGGTTGAGAAAGAGAAAATGAGACTGGCAGCTGAAGATGAGAAAGAGAAAATGAGAATGGCAGCTGAAGATGAGAAAGAGAAAATGAGAATGGCAGCGGAGGCCGAAGAGAAAAAAATGAAAATGGCGGCTGAGGCCGAAGAGACGAAAAGGAGATTTGATATAGAGGAGAAAAGGATGAATATGGACCTTGAAATGAGGAGAATGGAGTTAGGAGGTGTGGCAGTACGACCTGTAACAGACCGTCCTGTGCAGAACAACGAGGATTTTCGTTTTGGGGCGGCAATGAAATTTGTTCCTAAATTTGACCCCTCGGACATTGAACATTATTTTGCGGCATTTGAGCAGGCAATGGCTTTGCATAATGTTCCGATAGAGAAGTGGTCTTCCCTTCTGCAACCACAACTATCGGGAAAGGCGGCAAAAGTTTTTGCGTCGTTGTCGTTGGAAAATTGTGTGAATTATGATTTGGTGAAAAGTTCGCTGCTAAACGCATATGAACGGATACCTGAATTTTATCGGAAGAAATTTAGGGGGTTGCGTAAAGAACCACGGGAGACTTATGCCAATTATGCGTACCGTCTTCAAATCCCTTTTCAGCGTTGGGTCGAGGGTACGAATTCGTGGGATGATTTGGCTAAATTTAAGGAAGTAATGCAGATGGAGCAATTTGTACAAGCGTTACCGTTAGAGGTACACAGATGGCTGTTGGACAAAAGTCCTGAAACTGTAGCGAGTGCTGCACGTTTGGCAGATGAATACGCTGTTTTGTATAAACAGGGGCCGAGTAATTATGCTGGGGGATTCCACAGGGATTTTTCTGAGCGTACAAACCGGTTCTCATCTGATGATAGTGAGAAGAAAGAGGTGTGGGAGCGTCAGGGCTCAGGGCACAGTGGAGGTGTGCGCCAAGATTCGAAATGGGGAAAACGTTCGCCTCAAAGAGGGACGTATGGGTTTAAGAAGCCTTTTCGAAAACATGATGATGAGGATGGATTTGGGGAACAGGTCACGTGCGGCTTCTGTAGAGCCCCTGGGCACGTCAAGGCCCAATGTTTTAAATTGAAACGTAAAGAGGGGGTGGAAATTGAAAACTGGCGGGGTCAGAAACCTGTTGGGTTGGTACAAACTTTGTCGGCACCTGTTAAGGAACAGAGTTTTCAGAAGCCTATTGAAACTGTAGATAAAATGTATGCTCCTTTCTGTGTGACTGGGTGTGTCATTAATGAGTTGAATGAACGAAAGGAGGTGGTGGTGCTTCGAGATTCGGGAGCCCTTCAGTCAATGATTAGCGCTGAATGGTTGTCTGAATGTGATTATGTACACCTAAATCAAACACGACTTCTGCGTGGTATTTCTGGTACGATTGTGGAGTGCCCTCTTGTGAGCGTGAATCTGGAATGTGCATTTGTACAAGGTGAAATTTTGTGCTGTGTGATGAAGTCTCTGCCGATGAATGCTATTTCTGTAGTGATTGGGAAAGACGTTGCTTTAGCAGGAGAAATTGTTGATGTAGCTATCACGACGAGAGCTAGGGCTCGACAGTATGCAGCAGAACGCAGTGAGACAGAGACAGAGTCGGCTGTGTGCACTGAACCGACGCGCGTGGAGACGACGAGTCTGGGTCATAGTACAGAGTCGACCGACGGTGCATTATTGACCGGTGATTTAGTGGAGGCGTTAAATGACTCTGAGCTTTTAGCGACAGGTGATTTAGGCCTGGCTGATTTATTCGATGTGAATGAATGTGTTGACACCGACTGGACAGAAATCTGTGTTCCAAGAGCTGAATTTATAATGAGGCAAAGAGACTGCGGGGATTTGGCTCCAATGTTTGCACAGGCGGAGAATAAATCGACGATCGATAGTGGTGTACAACCGTATACGTTAGTCGAGGGTGTGTTAGTGCGACGGTGGGCCGATAAATTAACGCCATATGGCATGGGTGTGTCACAAGTGGTTGTGCCCCTTCAGTTGAGAAAGAAATTGTTGCACGTTGCACATGACATTCCTGCTTCGGGTCATCTGGGAACACAGAAGACATTGGACAGATTGTTGAAACATTTTTGGTGGCCATTGGTGAATAAGGATGTACGTGAGTATTGTCGGTCGTGTGATGTGTGTCAGCGGTTGGGTAAAGGTAACAGGAATAATTATTATAGAGCGCCTATGGTCAGTGTGCCTGTTATGCAAGCAGTGTTTGACAGAATTGCGATAGATATCGTGGGTCCGTTGAGTGTGTGTGATGTTACGGGGAATAGATTTATTCTGACTGTCATTGACTGGGCGTCGCATTTTCCTTTTGCGTTTCCGTTGAAGACTCATACGGCGCAGGATGTGGCTAAATGTTTGTGTGAGTTGTTTACGATGTTTGGCTTTCCGAAAGAATTACTTTCTGACTGTGGTAGTGAGTTCATGTCTGAGTTGATGCAAGTGTTTGTGCATGAATGTGGTATTGTACAACTGAAGACTAGTCCTTACAGACCACAATCTAACGGAATGTGTGAGCGTTTTCATCGTACGATGAAGGATATGTTGAAGGCCATGGCTGAAACGTATCCGGGTTCATGGGATACCATGCTGCCTTGGATTTTGTTTGCGTACAGAGAGGTGCCTGTACAGGGTACTGGGTTTTCTGCCTTTGACTTGATGTTTGGGAGAGATGTTAGGGGCATGCTTCAATTGATGAAAGAGGCATGGTTGTCTAAAGATGTTGCAAAGGAAGTGGCTGGAAAGAATGTCATTGAGTATGTTTTGCAATTGCGTGAACGTATGCGTGTGGCGTTGAGCATGGCAGGTGAAAATGCTGTTCTGGCTAAATCTAAATCAAAGCAACATTATGATAAGAATTCGAAAGCTGTGACGTTTGAGGAAGGTGAAACGGTACTGTTGTTAATTCCTTTGGTTGGTAAACCTTTGCAGGCTAAATATTGTGGTCCTTATGTGGTGTTGCGTCGTCTTGGTCCGGTTGATTATTTGGTGTGTACGCCGGATAGACGGAAAACGGAACGAGTGGTGCATGTGAATCTTATGAAGCGGTATGTGGATCGTGCGGATGTGTTGCATGATGTACCGGATGATGTTGTTGCTCCTGTGTTGTTAGTGAATGATGTGAAGTTGCATGAGGTGACTTTGGAAGATAAAGTGTTACAATGTGATGTGTCTGCGGAATGTCGTGATGAATTGCGTGATGTTCTGAATGACTTTGCACATGTGTTTAGTCCGATGCCGGGTAAAACGGATATGGTGTCACATAGGATTGAATTAGTTGAAGGTGCTCGTCCTGTTCGACAATCGCCTTATAGATTAAATCCGGAACGGATGGCTAAGGTGGAGAAAGAGGTGGAACAGTTGTTGAAGGCTGGGATCATTGAGGAATCTGAAAGTCCTTGGGCGGCTCCGATCGTTATGGTTCCTAAGCCAAATGGTACGGATCGCTTATGTACAGATTTTCGGAAGCTTAATGGATTGACTCAGGCGGATCCATTTCCTATGCCCCGGGTGGAGGTCTTAATTGATCGTCTTGGGAAGTCAAGGTTTCTGACGAAGTTGGATATGACGAAAGGGTACTGGCAGATTCCAATGCATTCTGATTCAGTCCCGTTGACTGCTTTTGTAACCCCAAAGGGTCATTATCAGTGGAAGTTCATGAGTTTTGGATTGAAGAATGCTGCAGCGTCGTTTTCTAGGTTGATTACGAAAGTGTTGAATGGATTGGATGATTTTTGTGATGCGTATCTGGATGATATCATTATTTTCAGTTTGGAATGGTCTGATCATTTGGTACACTTGCGTAAAGTGTTAAGTCGGATTGCGGATGCATGTTTGACGTTGAACTTGGAAAAATGTGTGTTTGCGAATGCGGAGGTGGACTTTTTGGGTCATCACATTGGTGTTGATGGTGTGCAGCCTAGGGTAAAAAAGGTGGAAGCGGTGTTACGTTTTCCTAGGCCGGGAAATAAGAAGCAAGTACAATCGTTCTTAGGGCTTGCGGGGTATTATAAGCGATATTTACCTCACTATTCTGACATTGCTTTGCCGCTGACGGCGTTAACGAAGAAAGGAATTCCTTTTAAGTGGAATGTGGAGGCGGAGAATGCTTTTCTTGATCTGAAATCTCGTCTGGCTTCTAGACCTATTCTTAGACCTCCTGATTTTGATAAACAATTTTGTGTTGGTGTTGACGCATCTCAATTCTGTGTGGGAGCCTGTTTGTTCCAGGTGCACGATGGACTGGAACACCCGATCTGTTTCATCAGCCGAAAGCTTCTGAAGCATGAAGTTCGGTACTCGACGATTGAAAAGGAGGCGTTGGCTTTGATGGTAGCGCTGAGAGCCTTCTCTGTATACTTTGGGTCGACACTCGTCCTTGTATACACAGACCACAAACCTCTGCAGTTCATACATCAGATGGCGAATAAAAACATGAAACTCTTGCGCTGGAGCCTGGAGCTGGAACAGTTCAATCTCGACATCAGGCATCGGCCGGGCAGGTTGAACGTTCTGCCGGACATTCTTAGTCGTCCGTCGGAGTCACGGGGTTGGGACCCTGTCGAGGCAACGTCAATGTGTCTTGGCAGTGGTTCTGACTGCGGCGTCATCAGGACGTAACAGAGACGCTCTCTGTTGCGTTCGTCGTCTTCCAGGAACTGTGTGTCAGGATGTCAGTCGTCGGTGCTGTAGGGATGCAGTGCAGTCGTCAGTCATGTGAAATTGTCGGTAATGGAAACTTCTGTCAGTGGAAAATCTTCATTCAGTGCAAAGATTGTCATGGAACTTCTGAAAGGGAAATTTGTGCGAGGAACACTTCAGTGAGTGTCCTTCGTGCGTTGGTCAGACACTTTCCAAAAAAAGTGGTGGAATCTTCAAAGGTGTTGGGGGTTCTTGTTGGGGGTTTGGGTTTCTGCTGTTATATGTAGTCGTTTATTCGTATGTTCGTTAGTATGGCTTTGGCCAATGACTTTGTGCAATTTGGATCATTTTTGATACACGTTTTGTGTCCAAATTCATTTTTTCGTATAATTGTATGAACTCTCATTTTGATTCGTATAAGTGTTTGAACTCTCTTTTGATTCGTATAGTTGTTTGAACTCTCAGTTATATGATGCATTAATTTAGTGTTGCGCTGCATTAGTTGTTGCGGAATTGCTGAGTACGTTAACTTGTACTGGTATAGTACTTAGTGATTCTTGCTGTGTGAACTGTTAGGTGTAGTGCTTTCTGCTATATTTCGTCATCCCCTCGGGATTCCTCATGCTGTTGGGTGGGGGATATGTAGCCATTAGCCCTCCTGATCTTCCGTACTCTCTCTCTCTATGACTGGGCACGTGGGTGTAGTAGGAGTGGCCCTGTCTATTTAAGGAACGGTGTCCGTGGGTCTTGACGGCACTTACGGCAATTTGTGGTATTTGGTGGTACGTGGTACTTCTCCCGTTGAGAGCTGTCGTGTCCCTCGCTGCTGGCGAGTTAACCTGCGGGTTCATCTTCTACGTCGCCTTCTTCGCCCTGTTGGTGGTCTGGCTGTTCATCCGTCTTCCTTGGCTTCGTTAGCCGTGCTGTCGTGTGGGTTTGCCGTGCTTCGACCTCTGGTTTGGTCTTCTTCGTATCGTCTGGACGGTAACGTAGTTAATTCATTGTATAACTTGCTCTCTTGAATAAATCGACGTTTATTATATCATTTCGGGCCTTATCTTTGATAGTCATCCTCGTAGACGGCCGTAGAACCCTTTACAATATTCGTTTTTATTGAGATTCTCGCTGACACAGTGCAGCCAGTTATACTGTATGCTATTATTTTCCTTAGTTTTATTTTTGTCAAAATGAAGGCAGGTGTGCAGGGACAACGCATTCGTTGGGGGCTGTAGAAGAAGACGTGGATGGACATGATCCAGCAGGACCTGAGTTGCGGCCTTGTCAACCTATTTTTCACACTAAACGAATATATATATATATATATATATATATATATATATATATATATATATATCAAACTACTCAAACTGACACCAGACAACGGGATCCGAATGGCTGACTCCTCTTCACTCTCCAGCGATGGACTATTCCAAGCCAGAAGGAAAGGAAGAAGCACTCGCTTCTAGCACGTTTATCTAAACATTCTTGTTCATATGTTTTGGAATTCTACTAGGCCGAGCGACCCGTTATTCGTCTTAGTAAAGTTGCCGCAGCTACTGAAACAGTTCACGGAATAGTAATTAAGCTTAGTAGTAGTTCCAGTTAGTCAGTGTAACGACACGGTGTGACAGCAAAGATCATTGCCGTCGCCCTGCTCCATCGCCCAGGCTTGGGACTGGCACTGTCTGAGTACTGGTACTAACAATGGCGGAGTTAGCCAGACAGGGAAACCATTTATACCGTTTATGACAAGCGCTAATCAGATAAGTATCCAGCGTCAACGCTGAACATGAATCGCGAAGAAGTCGACGACAGACTACAGATTGCGTCTCACAGCAGCAATGCACGCCATGTCCTTCGGAGTCTCTCCCAACCTGTGATCAAGCGTCGTTGTGTCTTCGCACGAGAACCCCTAACTTTGAATTGCCAATTAAGGATGATAAGAACTTCATACCCAAGGGGGGGTCTCTACAAGATAAAAATAATTAAGTAAAGTCAAGTAGGCCTAAATACATACTAACAACACATGAACAAAGAAAAATAATTATTAATCCACTGCATTGTTTAATCTACTTTTCACTTCATCTTGTAACAGTGGTGGGGCTTGTCAAGCTGATTTTTCATTAGACCAATATATATTTATATATACAATGTAATTATGTATATAAATTATATCACATGCTGGCGCAACAGCATGGCGCATTGCATATGCGAATGAGTTCGTAACCGCAAACTGCAATGGCTCTTAACATATATAATATATATATATATATAATATATTATTATGCATAAGGCTACAAACTTTGCTTATTTCCTAGGTGTTTGTAATTTTACCAGGTATCGGAGCAACGCTTTATCCTAGAACAATCAGCGCAATGTCGTGCAGGGGCTTGTGTGACTAACATTGACGGCGCAGTTTGCGCATCGGTCATTGATACGACGTTAATTCACTTACTTCCCTGATGTTTGTGTGTGTGTATGTTTGTATGTTTGCCACGTATCACAGCAACGCTTCTTATTAAAAATCAGAACTTGCAGAGGCTTGTGTGATTTAATTGCGCAACTGCGCATCGGTGACAGATACAGCGTGAATTCACTTACTTCCCTGGTGTTTGTGTGTGTGTGTGTGTATGTCTCTATGTTTGGCAGATATCACAGCAACGCTTCTTCCTAAACCCGCATCTGGACTTGCAGAGGCTTGTGTGATTTCATTGTGCAGTTTGCGCTTCGGTGACTGACATATATACAGCGTGAATTCAGTACTCCTCCTTTGTGCTCTTAATGTTTCTACGGATCCCGAGTTACAAAACGACCGGAAATATAAAGCTAGACAATTATCTCGTCTGTGACAGGGCGAGAATGGTCGTAGCGTGTGCCAATTTCCAGGATTAATTACATGATGCATTGACGCGCCTTTTCAGGTTTGAGCACAAAGATTTGATGTGAATTGTTTTTCAGGCGACACCTGGTAAATAAGGTGACCGTATTTGACGCAATTTCCTGTAAACACCTATACACAAAACACATGCCATATTCCATTTCTGTGTAGGGCCAGTAGGCCTATATTTCTCGACTTGTTTCAACCTGCGTTTTCGGCTCCAGGTTTCATGTGCAGTGAGCCAGATTTACAATTTCAGTAGGTCGTGTCAGGGCCATGGGAGTTAGGCTACTCAGCAGGTCGAAGAAATTAGATGCAGATAAGATATAAAAATTCCAAATAGGTCTGGCAGGTTGTCAGGCATGTCTGAATTAAGATAGAAGGGTCAAATGAACTGCCGCAGTAATTATAACAAAATAGGCATACTCGCGTAGCGCCCTACGTTGCCAATGTAGGTCTTCACAAAGGTGTATGACTACACAAGTATAATTTTTCTTCACTAGCCATCGGCCTAGCGTTACGGCCTGAAACTCAGATTCAGTGTCCGCGCTGTAGTCTGAGCGCCTCTGTTTAGCAATCTTGTTGTGGCGCTTTAACAAGTGCTCATACATACATGTACATTGTATTGCGTTATATTGTAGTGTACTTGAACATTTATAAACCGCCTTTAGTAGAGCGAACCGTTCAGAGGCGATCTCAGTGCTCAAAGCCCCGCGAGAAGAAGCAGGTTCTAAGAAGAGACAAAGACAGAACTACATAGGGCATGCATTAATGGAATGAAGCCAGAGCATCTCCTGCTAAGTCTTTTTTTTACCTCGATATGAATTTTGATCACGCATAATGGACTTCACGTTGTGGCATTCATCGTTCGCTTATGACGTGTATGTTTATCATTTCAGATCGTTGATAGTAAGCTGAACTTGTGATTATACAGACTCGTATGGGTCGATTGACCAAAAACTTCCCTTTGCCACTGATAAGAAATTTACATTGCGCCTTAATGGCACGCAAGCGCGAGGCATTCTGAACCTGATGTAGACAAACTATCGACATACATGTAGTAAGCTTACACATCTTGACTTACTTGACTTATGGCCCTGGCGAAGCTTCCGCCCGCATCAGCCGCTCCTTTATGGATAGCCTCCAGTCGTCCCTGTCCTGTGCTCTCCGCGTCGCCTCTCCCACGGTTAGTCCCATCCTCAGGCAGTCCTCTTCTGCCAAATCCATCCATCGCTTCCTGGGTCTGCCTCTTCTCCTCTTTCCATGCACATATCCTTGCAATGCCACTTTTGGATATCTTCCACTTTGCATTCTGATGACATGTCCGAAGTATCGCATTCTTCTGATCTGAATCCTGTCCACAATGTCTCGTTGTATCTTCAGTCTGCTGTGCCTATTGAATATTTAAATAAAGTTGATAAGTTAATCTTAAAATAATATTAAAAAAACGATTGCCACTAAGGCTGCCATTTGCTGAACATGTTCTGCACAACAGTTTTAAAGGGGTTTCGATTGTTGGAGTCTGAGCAGTAAACCTAGCGCAGGTTTCCATGCCTCAAGGAACTGAGCTCAATACTCAGATAAAACCTGCATTGCAGCATTAGGTATTTTCCTTTTTATTTTTATTCATAGATGATTTGAGTTCTTTAATGAGTTTAGCACCCCCCTCTCGACAATGTCGTTTACAACCCTGAGGCTCTATGCATTATTTGCCTTCTGAAAGTCTTCTTTTTTCCATTGTTCATTATCAGTCTCAGTTATGAATTTACATGACAGTTCTAGTATCTCCAAGAAGTTAAAAGTATTTGACAGTCACAAAATCTTCCAGCCGTCAATACTGCTCACCTGCACTCAAGTGCATTTCAATCGCTCGTTTCGTTCTGTAATTTGAAGAGTCTGTTTCATCTTCCGCTGCACATTCTCCATAGTTGATGGCAGAGTTAAAACAAGGCCAGAGCTGCCATCTACTCACTCACAAATTACAAATCCTTAGAAAGAGCCTTCGTGGTTGCTGGAGAAATGACGTCGTTGTATTTGAACTCGTTGTACTTGAAGATAGTCATTGGAAGTCGAAGGGCGTTGTAATCGGGCTGGGACAAGATATCTTGCTACTGTGTTTACCAGACAATTGCAAACAAGCTGATGCATCTTAAGTGACTTTCCTGTCGGACTGTAAGAAGGGATTGTTCTCTGGCATTAAGACTTTGATGGAATGCAATGTCTTTACCATCCATCCGATCTGATGCATAGCACAGTGTGCCGTCGATTGGATTTCACGTGGTAGAATTGTACCTTTAAAAGTTGACAGTGTGTTCAAATAGTTCGTGGAAGTTCTCTCAAGGCTGGTTGCTAAATTGTTGAGAGTTCTTGGCAAATTCAACTGCATCAAGCAGTGGCGGCGCCAGGATTTCAGATTTGGGGGGGCTAAAAAGGGTAAATCGTCCAACAATTTTATTTTTACATGGGGAAAAATGGATGGCCTTTTTAGGGGGGTTAAGCTCCCCTAGCCCCCCTTAGGGCCGCCACTGGCATCAAGCATGAGTAGGTGAGTGCTATCAGAATATTTTAACATTTCGGGTCTTAAAGTGCAGTCTTGAAAGTGACTTACAATAGTATCCGCTATCCATGTATGGGGAATCTCTCAAAGACCCGCTTTTAAAAATCTATTGCCTGGACCACTCTATAGCGCAAATGATTGTTTTAAAGCATGAACATCACCGGATGCCGACAAGCAAAATGTAATACGTCTTTTCCAGAACAATCTCAATCATGGAACATCTTATAGTTTGATGCCCTATTGTCAAAGCACATCACTTTGACACTGTCATATAAACCAATCTATCAAAATAATGGCTGTTTTCCGGCACTACCAGGAAGGATCTTCCCATCCCTCTAAACTTCTATCTAAAGCATGACTATCAAGTATCAACTTAGTGCCAAGAACATCCCCAAATTATCGACCCCTCCTCTCTTATGACCTAAACTAACGATCTGAAGGCCACGTGCCCTTATTCAAAAGAAATATATAATGGATAACAGCATCAGCTTCTCCCCACAGACTGATGGACACTGGCCAAGCATTGCGTTCTATGACAACCTATCAACTCTCAATAAACGAATGTTGACATAATATACAGTTGGGGTGCTGGTATATATCACCTTGCTGAGCGACCTCTAAACTTTGAGCAATTTCAATGAAACTTGGTAAGAATCATTGTCAACTGATGCAAAACAAAACGGTAACATCAGGAATTATTAAAACTTTATATTTTCACATAGCATGGAGGACCATACTACCATGATATATTGTGTTCAGCTGTCAACATTGGAATGAACGGTAGGTTGGCGTCATCGTGCACTGCAAGCATTTCACTCAGCCTCGTGTGCATTCATTCATGCCTGCATACACTTATGCGTGCATGCAATCATGCATACAATCATGAATACAAACACGTTATAAACATTATTGCGACTGTAGGCTATAGAATAGTCACTAGGGGGCTGCATAGAAATAATCGATAGAGGGCTGTATAAAAATGAACGCTAGAGTGCGTGTTGACAGTAGGATGCTATGAATTATTACAGATGCTCATTTTGTGCTCTTCTAATGGCGGACTTAGCAAAACGTCTGTCAACAGTTATTCGCAAAATTCGAAACCATTTTGGGTGGAAATTGGAATTCGCGGTACACAGTGAAAACTCTTCTTAACTTCCCTCGAATTTTATCGCTTTATAATTAAACGCAATAGAATTCGCAATAGTCGGGGTAATAATTGTTATGGTCGCTAAGTCGGCTTCTAATATCTTGGGAAAACGTATGTAATTTAAACAGGTTACACAGTTTTCCAGGATCATCCAGTAGCATACTAGAGGTATAATTTATTATAATGTTATATACACGCCTACAGGAAATAGTCTGGTCGATGTATGAAAACTCGGCCTTTCATTGCGAATTTTAACCTTGAAAAAAACTCATTGAACTATCTTTCAAGGCAAATCTTAGCTTCACATGCATTAAAAGTCATTTTCAACAACTATATATTTGCATTAGAAAGTTCGGTTTGTAGATACTGAAAGTAGACATAAATATTCACCATACAGCAATAGTCCGTATTTTGCTAGCTTCCAGCGCAGTATTTTGCGACAAACGACTGGTTTTGAGCTCTGGCGTCACAAATATAATCGGCGTATAACCATCTACCTCTCGGGCTGACTTGAATTCTGCTCGCCATAAATAATTATGAAACATTAAGTTTGACACAAAGACGTAGAGTCATTTTTGATATGCAACAAAGGAGTGGATGCAGAAGGTAAACAACACAGAACTATACAAGCGAGTGCATATAAACGAAAACATCACGCAGCTGATCAGAAGAAAACTAGGATTGTTCGGGCACATCTGCAGAATGGATAACAGCAGGAAGATCAAAGCACTGATGTTCGGACGAATGGACGGAACAAATAAGAGAGGAAGGCCGCAGAGGGAGTGCTCGACGACGTATCCGATTGGGGCAAAGCCACGATTCAGGAGCTGAATAGAGCGGCGTTGGATAGGAGAAAATGGAAGGACCTGGTGAAGAAGGCATCAGACACCTACAGGCGTTGAGCCCACGGTTGTTGATGATGATGAACAAAGGAGTGAAGGGTAGAACATAATAGTATCATGTGTATCACAGGCAAGAGGGATCGACGCTGTAAACCCGTAGAGGCCTAATCTGCCTTCAACTCACTAGATGGCGATGGTAATTTGAGCAGTGGTCCGATCACGATTGACGCTAAAGTCTAGCCTACTACTTTCAAGCCTATAACCGCCTGTAATCCAACTGAGCTAGATTTGCTAGTAGCTTCATATCTTTAACCCCTTAACGATTGCATGAATGGTAATAAACATGGTAGCCTAAGCCTATGTAATCTCACTGCATGCTTCCCACTTTGACTCAATGAAGATCGTTATTGCTTTTGTTATTGTTGTTTCCGCTTTTGCTGTTATTGTCAATGTTATCTTTGTTGTCGGAATAAATAATTACTATAATCAGGGCCGGATTTAGGCATATGCTACACGGGCTCCAGCCATGGGCCCCCACCAGTTGAAGTTTTTTGTTTTTTAAATTAAGGAATGAAAAATAAGTGTATTAATTGCCACAGGATCTTAGACCTAATCAGTGAATGGTTTTGAATTGACCACTATCTGTACTCGTTGATATTGCTCACCAGTCACCCTGGCAGTAGGGCTTTAAGCATGGCTTCCTCAACACCTGCTGTTGACAGATTATATTTCTTTTAACTCAAGCTATGACAACCCGTTGGTGTAGACATAAATTATACTGTCATTGCATGTCAGAGGTGTTCTCTGGACTAGTCGGTATACGCAGCAGATAACGAACAGATCGAGACAGTCAGTATCCTGAGCTCCAACCCCTCCCACGTGTATCAGGTTGCTGCAGACAGTCTTACACTGTAGCACTCCAGTGACCTTGAGTGACCCAATGCCCACATCTGTAGCAGTGGACGGCGACAAGTTTACTGTCATTGCTGTGCTGTCTGTCAGTATATTTTAGACCCCAGTCTTATAGACTCTACCTTCATAATATGCATGGTTTATAAGGTCACATGTGGAGTTTGCAAATCAGTAGACTATTACTTAATATAATTTGAAGAGTCTAAATGATTTCAACCGACAGTCATGAACCGATTTGTAAATCGGCATGAGGGCACTATATAATAGGCATAGCGGACTAGAAGCTGTTGCTCTGCTCAAGGTTTGGTTTGTTTTCTATCTATGTAGGCCTATAGTGAAATATTAGTGATGAAGAACTCCTCAACTCTGCGAAAAAGCTTGTAGCAGTTGTGGTGACGACCTCGATGCAACGAGCAACGAGCAGTTCTCTTATCTTGTCAAAATGCTTAAAGACGAAATTGGAAGAACAGGCCTTGGCATAAGTTAGTAAGAGTTCATGTGCCAAGTAGGCTACTCGAAAAAGATGTTGATTGAAAATGCATTTTCAAATGTGCAAATTGTGCTAAGAATATACTTGGAGCTCATGGTCACAAGATGTAGTACTGAATGCTCGTTTTACAAGATGAAGATTAATTATTGAGACACATGTGAGACGTATAACCATGGGCGGAGTTTATCAGGGGCTAGGGGCTAAGCCCCCACCCAAGAAGACCCAGATTATTTTTTTACCGTGTAAATGGTATCTTTTCCCGGGCTTAGCCCCTCCTCCCAAGAAGGCTTTAGCCCCTCCAAGAACGGAAACCAAACTCCGCCCATGCGTATACCTTGCAGTGTTGAGTATAGAGTCATATTCTGTGCCAAC
Source organism: Lumbricus terrestris (assembly GCA_949752735.1). NCBI lineage: Eukaryota > Metazoa > Annelida > Clitellata > Crassiclitellata > Lumbricidae > Lumbricus > Lumbricus terrestris. The sequence goes on from CATKHU010000335.1 coordinate 17,068, forward strand.
TCTATTTTAATCAGCTAATTGATGACTTTGCCAATAGAAAAGGGTGCAAATTCCCTAATGACCCTACTCAAATTTAGACTCAACTGTAGACCTAACCGAGCTATTCAACTGTATATAGTCAGGCTATCTGCTTTATTTTGGAGGTCTCACATGTCACTATTTTTACTTTCTTTCTTTGTCTCATTGCCTTTTTAAAGACTGAACAAGAAGCTGCTTACAGTGCTTAACTTTTATCCTTTAACTTTGCATTTGAGAAATGATTTAGACACTTTATCTATCAGCAAATGATCTTTTCAATTTGTCTCGATTTATGTATTTAAAAGTTATTGACCATAAGTCAACAATTTAAACATTGCTTTTAGCATTGTTTGTCTGTAGCATGTTATGGTCGTATACGTGTGGGTTTGTTCCTGTCCGATACTGTGCATCAAAAGCAACATATCCGTTGCAGAAAAGGGCCCACCATAGCGGGCGCCCATGGGCCCCACCACCACAAATCCGGCCCTGACTATAATGTTTATTTTTACCATATGAATACATGAACCGGAGGTTATATAAAAATTGAATATTACATTTATTGCTAGTGTTATTAATAATGTTATAATTATCGTCGTCGTCGTCATCATCATCATCATCATCATCATCATCATCATCATCATCATCATCATCATCATCATCATCATCATCATCATCATCATCATTATCATCACCACCACCACCACCACCATCATCATCATCATCGTCATCATCATCATCATCACCATCATCATCATCATCATCACCATCATCATCATCATCATCATCATCATCATCATCATCATCATCATCATCATCATCATTTTTCATGAGACAGGAACAGTGCAGGTATCCGACATAATTTAAATATAAAGTAAAATGATATTAAACACTGCTAACAAGCACAAAACCACAACAACAAAAGCAAAACACCTAGAATCTACACATTAGCATAGCCTAACTCTAGATTACATAAAGATTGAAGAAATTCTGATCATTCTCCAAGATTAGCCTAATGTCTTTATAAAACGTTGATCTCTATTGGAAATATAGTCTTGATCTCAGCAAAATCTGTACGACTGAGATCCTTTAATATAAATGTTCATTATGATAAATGAATGTTCTGATATATAAATGTTCAAAGTGATATACTTGATTGAAACACAGGCTTATCTCCAATTCTTCCACTTAAAAGTCGATCCATCATAAAACAATTATAACGAAGCACTCTGAAATAAATTGAAAAGAAAACAACCGAACTTTTACGAGAACACCAATATTGATTTTACTAACACACAACACGAAGGCAAAGATTGGTTCGTAGCAAGGAGTCAGAGAATTTCGTGATTTAACGTCCTCTCAACATAAAGTGGTCAGATGACGAGATCAACGTCTGGCTCCTGAGAACGAGTCTGTTACTTTCCAGTTCGCAGATCATGTTCTGCACAGACCGACGTGCATTCATTTGCCTGCGTGAGAATACAATAATAACAAAACATAAACACGATAAAATACAAGTAAATATGTTTTTCGTGGCAACATCAATAAATCATAATATTCAGACATCGGTAATTCGGTTATCTTTAAAATTAAATATAATATCTTCATTAATCGTATCATCATTAGCTTGAAACACATTTGAATTTGTAAATCTTATTCATCATAGAAGTCAAACGCCTCTTTTTAAAAGGTCGTCGATAATGTCGATAAATTCTTAAATGCTGTTAATTGCTTGTAATCACTATGAGATTGTTTGTTTGTCTTCATGAAATCGTATCCGTCTGTAAATATGGAATAGGCCTACTATTTTCCTTTATTCATTTAGGCCCTACACTCCTTAACCTTGATTCGTTATCGTAAAATATTAAACTTTGGTCATCGTTCCATTAAATTGGGAAAAATGAAAAAATGCTCTTGAAGGTATGGATATGTAGGTCTAACAATAATTTGGTCATATAAATTCGGTTCAGAAGAAACTTTGATGGGGTTAAGAAAAGTCTCGATAATAGGTAGGCTAAATTAGTAAAACACATCTCAATGTAACTTTACCTGCTACAGATGAATATAATAAACGTTACTTTAAAAAAAAATAGGGATAGCCGAATAGGTACGAAAGGAGCATGTGTGCTTTGTGTAGCCTTTTTAACACTCTGTCGCGCGTTTGCACATGCATATTCGTTTGGGAATGAAATTCGTTCAACGTTTCGTCCTTTCCATGTATGAGTGTGGTGAAAGAAATCTTTTAGTGCTTGGAAAACGACAGAATTTGGTCTCCATTGCCAGGCGGAGTAAAATTATCATCTGTCCATTGTACTCGCCATAGTATACAACGTATTTCTACTTCTGGCTTTGCATGCTAGGATCTTTGTGACTGCATGGATTCCATTCTGAGTCTGGTTGAGCCCTATAGCGGTATCTGGCATCATCGAAGTTGCTATAGCGTCAGACTGTGTTGGCTATTAGTAGGCCTATAATTATTATAATTATAAGTATCATTAATTTTAGGCCTGAACCTGTTCTGTTCATGTAGAACGGACCCGCGTATCGTTCATGAAGTTTTGTACATAGCCTACGTATGGTCTTTGGGAGTAAAGAGTTGATGCGGCCATAGGCCTACCACATTTCATGTACCGTACGTCGTTTCTCTCTGTGTTTTATCATAATAATTATTTCTTATAGTACCAGGTACATGTATGTTGTACGAGCTTTGAGCGCATTTTTTTCTTTTCCCTATTTATTGGACGAGTTCCATCGTTGCCAAAGTTCACGACCGTAAGAGTCTACATAAAGTCTGTGTGTGGTAGGAGGGGTTAATGCGCACTAAAGAGGCAAATGCTGACTCTCGTCCATTAAGAAAGAACTCAGGAGAAAAACCTATTTCGGCCGAAGGAGTTGCATGCAAGGCGTAAAGTATGCTCGGAATCTTGGCCTCCCACTCATTTTGGTGCACATAATATGAACGAAGAGCTGACCCTAATTATTATCATAAGCCACTTACACTCGACTTTCGCATTTATTTGAGGCTACGTGATAGCTGCTCGTGATCACTTGCATGACCTGAAACCGATTAGGCTTGCACATTACACAACTGTCTCATGATTTGTGACAGAAACGCAGATCCACGATCACTGACTAAACTTTTCGGAGGTTCGTGTCTGGCATAGATATACTTGTACTAACAAACAGTTGCTGTTTTGGAAGTCTGATCGGGCACGGATAATAGTGACTGCAGTCTACTGGCTACCCAGATAGAGATTTAACAAAAGCCGAAGATGTTTATGTCCATTGGCCGTTCTCAATGAAGCCAGAACAAATGACATTGAGTCGTTCTCCTTTCATCAACGGCATATTCCTTAACTCTTGATTTAACTCAGTTGCTGCGATTTCACTCTTTAGAAGAGCAAGCGGCGATTAGAGCTTATTAGCTCAACGACCTTTCTCCTGAAGTGTCTGAATACACATTATGTCTGTCATTGAGACCTTGTGCATTTTAATTTATTGAGACACTTTCTCATGATTTGCACCTGTGGATGTCATCAAATCGCCTTTCACTCAATTCCAACAAAACTCAACTCATCTGGCTTGGCACTCCCCAGCAAATTTAAAAAATCGACTTTTTGCTTCTATCTCAGACCTTTCCTCAATTTACATTTTCAACTTCTGTTCGTGACCTAGGTGTCACTCTTGACTGCTCGCTGACATTCTCAACACATGTAACCAACCTTACGCGCTCCTCTTACTTTCACCTCCGTCGTCTCAGGTCCATTTGCAGATCTGTCTCCCTTTCAACCATGACATCAATAGTCCATGCTTTTGTCTGTTCCAGAATTGATTACTGTAACTCCCTTCTTATTGGTCTTCCAAAGGTCCGCCTATCTCCCATTCAATCTGTCCTTAATGCTGCTGCTCGATTAATTGCGCGCCTTCCTAAGTACTCCCATATATCATCGTTTATGATTAACCAACTACACTGGCTTCCTCTCTCTGCCCGCATACAATATAAGGTCCTTTCTCTGGTACTCAAATCCAAACTGGGTCTTGCACCGATGTATCTCAGTGATCTCATTCGTTCTCCTCTATCAGCATCTTCTCATCGACCTCTCCGTTCTCTGGACAGGGCTGACTTGTTTGTTCCACGAGCTAGGACCACTATTGCTCAAACTCGATCCTTCACCATCATTGGGCCCTCCTTGTGGAATTCTCTTCCCTCCACTCTGCGTGGGACTCTACTTTCAGGATCGTTATCTACATCTCTCTCTTTTCTTAAGACCTATTTTTTTCTCTAGGGGTTATCGCACTGGGAGCGCTACTGAATGGCCTTGGTTGTGAGCGGCGCTACAGAAATTCCTAATTACATTACATTACATTACATTTAATTTGCTAGATATTTTAATTTTATTGTTTAATAAAAAAAGTTTAGTCTGAAAAATTCTTTATTGTTTCATAACATTCACGATCATCTTGCTAAAGGGTACCACAGTCAGGGGCGGATACAGAAATTTTCGAAGTTCGGGGCCAAAATCATATTACATTTCGGTCTTGGGACATGGAGAAATTTCGATTTTGGTCGATATCTCTGGCAAAACGATACCATTCCTAAAAAACCGTACCATTTTCCCCGCAAAAATGGGTGATGACCTTTTTAGCCTTGCGGTGTTGTTAAACTCCTGTACGAACCTCTTGGGAGGGGGCCTATCAAACTCACAGGGGCCACGTCCACTTCCACGCCAGAATAGTTGGTGAGAAATAAAGAAATTTCTAAATGAGGCCATGGCCGGATTTGCCCCTGTGGATCCGCCCCTGGTCACAGTGATGTGCAGCTACGTTTGTACCATGCTCCTTTCTAAAAATGATGATATTGGTTATCTGGCAATATCGAATATTTTATAGCAAATAATTTGAGATGTGACTTAATAAAGACATCTTTTCTTACCATTGTTGCATTATGCTTTTGGATGGTCAAACACAAACAGTGGATGAACTCAATAAACGTGATATAGGCTCAATTTTGTCCTATTCAAATACTTAGCTGAAATTTTGCTTTTGTACTTACATGCAGACATGGATTGCATTTGTAAAACTCGATGTTAGAATCCTAACTTCAGGACAAAATATAGGCAAAAAGTCGTAAGGATACTTTTTGGCTCACCCTGTCGAACATCAAAGAACGACTTACTCCAGAGATTCATCTTACATAATTCTCGTTGACACATAAGGGTTTAAGAACGCTGAGAAGTTCTTGAAAGGCGAGCATTTGAAACTGTAGGGCCTAATCTATCTCTGATACAGTGATAAGAACCATACTGCCGGATTGGCACATAAAGCCAATCTCAACTTTTCACTTGTGGATAATACTAATAATTATTGACTCACCAATCATAATGCTCAAGGTGAGCATGTCCTATTGAACGTCGGCGCAGTCATTACAATGTTTGGATCCGAAACATCCGTTGGTTGGTCAAATGTCAAACCGCACTGGTAAGTTGAAGAACTGCTGTAAGCGGTCGTAAATGTTGAAGACGAGATGTAGGTATATGTATCATATGTGGTCCTACCAGGCGTCTCAGACGTTGGACTACGATCAACATATAATGTGAAAATAGCATAGATCGGACTGTGTTCGCTGTCAGAATAGATCGCGCTGCACGTCACCTGAATGTTGGTTCCGTCAAGAGTCTTCGAGCACGTTGGACCTTGCCCTGAAGAACAGTGTTTTTAAAATAAAATCACTTGGAAGGATGACTCCAGCCCTAAATAATGACTTCAACCAATGTCAATCTTGTGATTAACTGCAGACATTACTCGGCGTCAACAATTAGCCTGAACGCTCACTAATAATATGCAAAAAAACCAGATAATTTGTTTAAAAAAATTGTAGACAAAGTCATATAAAAAAGGGCTCTCGCCCTTAACCTCTTAACCTACGTGGTCTATCTATGTAGAACGCTACCGTAGGCCCATTGCATTTCCTTACTATCAAGATTATAAATATAAAGAGTGAACAGTAAAATGATGTCATAAAATTGAGAAAGATCAGCCGTAGGTAGTGGAATAACTTACGAATGACAAGAATCTTGAAGCTGTATTGGCTCTTATAGTCACATTCTATGGTGTATAATCCAGCCGTTGACAATGGATGACCTGGTTCAGTCGTTGTTGTTGCATTCTTAACTGTAAGACCCGACGGATCAAATGCGTAGTCTGCTGCATACGTAGGATCAACGGCGTCGTTATAATTCACTATGTCAACCGAATTCATCGCATCCGTCGTTGCCACATTACTCCATTTGACACCGTTAGGGTTTGCTGGGTAGTATATGAAAGTATTCAGGGTTCCTTCGTAGACGGCTATGTTTTTGAGAGGCGCCTCACATGGACCATACATGACACCTAAAATAAAGATTAAATATCGAATGAATTTGGTCGACGCAGGCGTAATCAATTTGATAACGAAGATGGCAGGAGCACTTCTTGAGGATGCTCCAGCCTACTATGCTTGAGAATTTATAACGCGCATCTCACTGCAGTACAACCTAATCAGAGACGCTACCAGTGCAAACAACCCATCGAAACAGATAAGTCTTAAGTTTCCATAAACAGTAGGGCCCTGAGCACGAGTTATAGTAGGAACAGGAAGGTCATTCCATACCAGTGGGCCAACAGAGGCATAGGCACCAAGCTGGGCCATGGCAGTCCGAGATCATGAGTCATGAGTCTCATGACGCTCTAAAGTACGGAGAAAAGGTCCAATGGTGGCTGCGATAGAGCGCCCGGTAAGATCACAGAGATAACAAGGACTCATAGCAATGGGCCAACAGCGGCATAGGCACCAAGCTGGGCCATGGCAGTCCGAGATCATGAGTCATGAGTCTCATGACGCTCTAAAGTACGGAGGAAAGGTCCATTGGTGAATGAATGAATGAATGAATGAATGAATGAATGAATGAATGAATGAATGAATGAATGAATGAATGAATGAATGAATGAATGAATGAATTGTCTACTTGATCATTATTAAATTTCCGAGTGAATCTGTGCTGTCAACTTTGATGACCGAAACTTTCAAAATAAAAAAATACTTCCATTAGATTTCAAATATTTATGATCAGTGGATCATGTGCTGGATTTTTCGGCTTTCATGAATAGTAAGTCTCCTTTGATATCATTCAGAGATGACAGGACAGAGCAAGAAAATAACATTTTTGTGATTTTAGGAATTGTTTGTCCAAAACGTATGCTACTGTATCCACAAAACTGATCCACTCTCACCTGTAGCCTTCTAGCCATAGATGTAAAAAACGATGGAAACGGAATAAAAAACGGTAAAAAACGTGGGTTTTTTTCGAAAAAATAAAAAACGACAAAAAAAACGATAAAAAACGGAAACGGTAAATAATTTGACTTTGCTACATCGAAAACCGCATTTTAACCATGAAAACATTGATTAGGAACCTACTACACGCAGGCTATTTCTTATATGATGATGTTAAACGATGAAATAATGACTTTAGTTAGCTGAATCCTTGAGAGTATTGGCGGAAAACATATGGAATATCAGAAAAAATTACAATTAAGGAAAATAATAGCAGAAAGTAAATGAATAAATAAAGTTAAAGAAAAAATAAAAAACGATAAAAAACGATGGGAAAAATAAAAAACCAAAAAACCGACGTTTTTGGGGAGAGAATAAAAAACGGAAAAAAAACGTTTTTTACAACTATGCTTCTAACTAAATGTTAATGCTAAGGTTGGGATGAATAAACCATTAATTTTGATGGCATACCATCAACAGCATAAAGTCGCACTGACTTCATTGAGTACATAATCTAAATTTACAGTAAATTACTCAGGAGTCGAGAATCAATCAAAAACAGCGTTGCCACTCTTAAAAAATAAAAACCCAATTTTGAGATCTAAGAAAAAGCAAGAAAACCCAAGTTGAGGGATTCTTTCAAAAATGCCCAGAATTTCCAGAAAATTTCCAGAATTTCCCGTCCAAAAAATCTGATGATCTTTTTTAGTCATCAAACACAAATCTCTTGAAAAAAGTCCGCAATTTCCAGAAAATGTCAAAAAGCGCCCGAAAATGTAAAAAAAACTTTTTCCCGTCGAAAAAGAACAAAGAAAAAACCCAAGTTAGTAGATAGATTAAGACTATTCTGAGACATTCAACCCAAAACATGGTTAAACTTTTCCAAATCACCCATAACCATGGTTCAAAAATGTGCCGACCCATAACCATGGTTCAAAAATTTATCAACCCATAACCATGGTTCAAAAATATAACCACCCATAACCATGGCTCAAAAATATAACCACCCATAACTCTGGTTCAACTTTTTCCAACACACAAATTTTATTTTTTTCCTAAACTAAAAAACACAAAAAATATTTTTTTACCAACTTTTGCCAATCAACCCAAACCATGGTTAAACTTTTGCCAATCAACCCAAACCATGGTTCAAATTCTGTCAACCACCCCATCACGCGCCTATGACTCATCATGTGGGGAATTTCCAGTAGTTTCGATAATGAGTCATAGGGCGGGTGGGAAATCACTCGATCAAAATATTTTTTTCTCTTGTGTATATAAAATAACTGAGAAATGGAATATGCATCTCGACTTAAAGACAAGAAAATCCAATATAAAATGGACTACACAGCGTATAATCTGAAACAATTGCAACAAATTCCTAAACAAAGAGGACAAAAAGGATACTCAAAACTACCAAAAACGGAACTCATCGCACTCATAAGGCAGGGAGATCGACTAGGCGCTCGGACACCAGACATTAAGGTTCCAACGCGTACTCTGGGTACTATACGAGAATTGCGAGAAATTGCGAAACGGAGAGGCACACGAGGATACTCAAGATTAGGAAAAGAGGAACTTACAGCACACGTGTCTACTATTTGGAAATTTGTGGGAAAAAATAAAGCTACTTTTTCGGATTGGTTGACTAGTGAGATTAACCAGTTACCCCCTCGAATAAAACCACCCGTTCATAGGTTCAAACTTCAAGAGACTGCGACGGCTATCAAAGGGTTTACAAAAAGATACACGATCGAGGGCAACAACAGGGTCGATGTTGAATCTTTTCTCAAGGCTGTAAAATCGCAGGTAGTTAGGCTGTTAGCGAAAAATCGAGGAGTAAAAGTTCAACTCAATCTCATGTGTGTAATGGAGAAAGTAGACATAAAATCCGGTGAAATAGCAACGGCTGAGCCTAATTTCAAATCAAAGACTGATATTATTTTAGAAGCAACCGATGTGAAGGAAATATATACCAACGCAGTGGATAAAATTAAGGAGAGCATGGCGAGTTATCAGATGCGGGGCAGTAATTGGCGATTCAAGGCCGTTTTGAAGTTGGATATCGATACAGTGGTATACAAGCCATTGAAAGGTAGTTCATATATTCAGCTTCCCGAGTATTTAGCTAATAAAAAGGCTATTGTTAACATGAAAAACGAAGACGACGAATGTTTCAAATGGTGTATTACTAGAGCGTTGAATCCAGTTGATGAACACCCTGAAAGAATCACTAAAGACCTGATAGAACAATCTAAGAAACTCGATTGGGGTGGTATCGTGTTTCCAGTTGCTGCTGATGCTAATATTATAAATAAGTTTGAGCGTTGTAATAACATTAGCGTTAGCGTATTCGGCTTTGAAAAGAGCGTATACCCATTATACATATCGAAGCATGAAAGCGATACCTGCGTAGATCTACTGCTTATTTCCGACGATGAAAAGAAGCATTACTGTTGGATCAAGAACTTTAATAGATTGATGGCGGCACGAACAGAAAAATCTGTAAATTCGATGCACTATTGTAGAAGATGTTTAATCGGTTACAGAACGAAAGACTCGCTTAAAAAACACATCGAGTACTGTTCGCAACATGACGCCCAACGAATAGAACTCCCAAGCCCAGGAACTATGTTGAGTTTTAAAAATTATTATCGAAAAATGCGAGTACCTTTTATTATCTATGCGGATTTCGAATCCTTCATTAAACCGATCGATACATGCCAACCCGATCCCAGCACGTCTTACACTAATAAATACCAGAAACATACCCCTAGCTCGTTTTGTTACCACATAAAATGTTTCGATGATGACTTATATTCACAAGCTCCTGTAACATTCACAGCGAAGAGCGAAGACGATGATGTAGCGCAGATATTTATTGACAGTCTTGTTGAGAAAGTAAAAGATATTTATAATCGATTTAAATTTCCAGAGAAAATGATATTTGGAAAGGACGACAAGAAGCTATACGACTCGGCTACTGTTTGTCATATATGCGGGGGCGAGTTCTTTGTTGATGATGATAGTGACAATAACATACGAGTAAGGGACCACTGTCATCTTACTGGTAAATTCAGAGGCGCCGCTCATAAGATTTGTAATCTAAAGTATAAAGTCCCCAAGTTTTTCCCAGTAGTATTCCATAATCTAACCGGCTACGATAGCCATCTATTCGTGAAGAAATTACGGGGTGGTAATAATGAACAGATTAAATGCATACCCTGCAACGAAGAAAAGTATATCTCATTTAGCAGAGAGATCGTAGTCGATAAGTTTATAAACAAAGAAGGGAAAGAGAAAGCGGTCAAACGAGAATTACGTTTCATCGATAGTTTTAGATTCATGCCAGCGGGTCTCGACGCTTTATCGAAGAATCTAAGTAAAGACCAGTGTAAAAATGTAAGCAAGTACTACTCCGGTAATCGACTCGATCTCTTGCTTAGAAAAGGGGTTTATCCATACGACCACGTTAGTTCCATCGATCAATTGAATGAAACAGAACTACCGCTAAAGTCAGCATTCTATTCAAAACTAAACGACTCAGGCATCAGTGACGAAGACTACAACCACGCACAGGTGGTATGGAAAGAATTCGGTTTCAAAACATTCAGAGAATATCATGATTTATATAACGTGAGCGATGTTCTCCTACTAGCCGATGTCTTTGAAAACTTTAGAGACGTTTGTATGAAGAACTACAACCTAGATCCTGCCTGGTATTACACTTCGCCCGGTCTAGCATGGGATGCCTCATTAAAGTTGACTGGAGTAAAGTTAGAATTATTGAGCGATTACGATATGATACTAATGGTCAAGCATGGGATAAGAGGTGGTGTTAGCACAATTTCACATCGTTATGGGCAAGCAAATAACAAGTACATGTCCACGTTTGATGAAAGCAAGCCCTCATCATTTATAACGTATTTAGACGCTAACAATTTATATGGGTGGGCAATGTGTAAGAATCTTCCAACTCACGGGTTTCAGTGGATGACTGATGATGAGCAAAACGACTGGAGATTGATACCGTGTATATTGGAGGTGGACTTGGAATATCATAGAGATTTGCACGACCAACACAACGACTACCCCCTTGCCCCTGAGAATATTACACCCGAATCTTCGACTATACCTAAACTCATCCCAAATCTGAATGATAAAGTAAAGTACATAACCCATTACGAAAATTTGAAGCAGTATGAAAGCCTAGGTTTGAAGATTACCAAAATTCATCGAGGAATTAAATTTGAAGAAAGCACCTGGTTGAAAAAATATATCGACCTAAATACTAACCTGAGGACCAAAGCTACAAACGATTTCGAGAAAGACTTTTTCAAACTTATGAACAATAGCGTGTTTGGTAAGACTTGTGAAAATATAGAGTCCCGCGTAGATATTAAACTGGTTTCAAGCGAGAAGCAAGCCATAAAACTAGCGGCTAAAACGAGTTACGGCAGTCGGACTATTTTTGATCAAAACCTAATTGCCATTCACATGAAAAAGACTTCGTTGATCTATAACAAGCCGATATATCTTGGTATGTGCATCCTAGACTTGAGCAAAACTCTAATGTATTCTTTTCATTATAATTACATCAAGGACAAGTATGAAGATAGAGCTAAACTGTTATTCACCGATACTGATTCACTAGCTTACGAAATAAGAACCGATGATTTCTATGCCGATATAGCACCCGATGTTAGAAATATGTTTGACACGAGTGATTATCCAAAAGATCATCCGTCTGGTATTGAAACTGGAGTGAATAAGAAAGTTATAGGTTTGTTTAAGGATGAAGCTGCAGGTAAACAGATTGAGGAATTCGTGGGGTTGAGATCCAAGTTGTACAGTTACAAAATAGCAGGCATAGACCACAAGAAATGCAAAGGTGTTAAAAAATACGTTGTTAAGAAATCAATTACTCATGAAGATTACAAAGAATGTCTGTTCACGAGAAGAGAGCAGTCAAGACGCATGAATGTCATCAGATCCCATTTTCATGATATCTACACCGAAGAAGTGAACAAGGTGGCCCTCTCAGCTGACGACGACAAGCGAGTGATTCAGCAAGATGGGATCCATACCCTAGCATACGGGCATTACTCGTTGAAAACTATTTGAAAATTAAATAATAATAATGTAAAATGAATCTCTCAAAAGTTTGCACTTGGTGTAAGAAAGAAAAGAATATGATAGAATATTCCCGTTTTATACGACATGGAAAAAATAGACTTAATGAGTGTAAAGAATGTATATCAAACCGCGCCAGAGATACGTGGTGTAGTAACATTTTAGGCATTAACTTTGAACATTTTACAAAATGGATTGAATTTCAGTTTGAAGAAGGTATGGTCATGCAAAATTACGGTTCGCTTTGGCACCTCGATCACGTTCTACCAATATCATCATTCAATTTACTAGATGGAGAAGAACTTGTTAAAGCTATGAATTGGAAGAATATTCGCCCGCTACTGTCGGTAAAAAATATGCAAAAATCGAACAAAATCGATCCCTGGCTATATCTAATGCAGCAAGTAAAAGCGGATTATTTTTTGAAACATTTAGATGAAAACGACTTAGGCTAAAGAAAAAAAATATCCTAATATAAAATGACAGACTCAATTGTTTGCACCAGATGCAAAATGGAGAAAAGCTTAACTGAATTTTACAAAAACAAACGTAATAAGAGCGGCTATTTTGCTTCTTGTAAAAAGTGTGTTATTATCAAAACGAAGGAACTTAGACAAAAATACTCAGAGCTTGAAGTGGGGGAAACAAAAAACAAAAAAGTTTGCTGCTGCTGTAAGATTGAAAAAAGTTTTAACGAATTTCATAAAGATAAAACAAAAAGGAACGGAATTTATACGAGCTGTAAAACGTGTCATAATACCAAAGCAAAGGAGCGTTCACATAAATATGCAATGCTAGAGAACAGAGAAACGAAGGAAAGAAAAGTTTGTAGCGGCTGCAAAATAGAGAAGAACATATCTGAATACGATAAAAATCGATTCCAAAAAGACGGATATGCTAATGTTTGCAAAAATTGTAGACATAAATATTATCTAACCCGCATAGAAGCTCAACGGCGTGATAGCCTAAAATGACAGACCTAAAATGTGAAATGGAAATCCCAGAGTGTCTTAAAAGTAAACTCGGTATCGGCCTTAAAACATTTACGAAATGGATCGAGTTTCAATTTGAAGAGGGTATGAATATGGACAATAACGGCTCGGTTTGGCATCTCGATTTTGTTTCACCAATATCATCGTTCAATGAAAAAGAACGTCATAAAGCCGTGAATTGGTTGAATATACACCCGGTGCTATTAGGAAAAAATATAGAAAAAGCGAACAAAATTGAGCAGAGCGAAAAAGCGTATAACTTTATAAAATATTTAAGCGAAATGTAAAAATGAGCTTTAAGACAAACAAAGAGATAAATGTCGAAGGCGTAGTTCTTCCTAATTCTCCTCTTTCAAACATACAGTTGATCGATGCCGCGAAGAAACTAAATATCCTTAACTTCAGGGGTGTCTTCTTACGAGACGAGCTACCGAAGAAACCTAGACTGAATGAATGCGGGATATTGAACTTGGACGATTCTAATGGGAACGGAACTCACTGGGTCGGTTTTTTAAAGAACGGAAAGGTTAAAATATATTTCGATAGCTACGGCCTACAACCACCCACAGAACTCGTCAAGTATTTACATAGTCCTGTGTACTACAATAGTGAACGAATTCAACCGGATAATGAAGTGTTTTGTGGTCATCTATGTTTGTATGTTTTGAAAAAGACGATGACTGATGGTTGTAAATTTCAAAATGTTATCAATAGTTTGTATTGATTTTGTTTTAATATTATCGCGTAATAAAATGCCAGTAGATAAATTTGGACACACCGATGTTGGGACTACGACAAGAGTAATTGCCGGCGGCGTCACATTAACTCAGGCAAACAGTACTTTTCTAAGGGTTGATGGAGCAAACCCTGTTACTGGAGATCTAGATATGAATGGCCACGTGATAAAAGGTCTGCCTACATCGAATAATCCGGATGTAGGAATGGATGAGGCACTAAGTCAGGGGCAAGCTATAGATTTGATAATGAATCACGATAATGTACCGTCGAGCGATAATCATTTGACTAATAAGAAATACGTTGATGCAACGGCTGAAAAATATGTCGACATGAAAGCAATCGGACCCGCGATTAGCATGTACACGACAGCTACACAATCCATAAGCGCTAATACATACACAAAAGTTTCTTTCGATATAGCAAGATTCGAAAGAGATATCCACCATCGCGTAGGATGGAATAAGATCTCTCCTGATAAAGCCGGCTGCTATATCGTTTCAACGCACATAGAATTTCGTTTATTAGGTGCTGTTACTTTATTCAGTGCTGATACTTCGGGTTACGTTTACCTGTATAAAAATGGAGGTGTGCATATGCAAATTGCGGGTGGAGAGGGTGCGTCAAATGCCGATGCTATCAATGCAACAGGTTGTACTATAATTTATCTAACCGAAAACGATTACCTCGAGATAGGTGTTTATTCAACCACCGCTGTAGGTATAGTTGCTAAGGACTTTTCCATCGCATTTTTACGACCATAGCGACTGAAAAAAAATAATCTGTTTATAAAAATGCCTGTTGATAAATTTGGACACACCGATGTTGGAACTACGACAAGAATAATTGCTGGAGGTGTTACTCTTAGCCAAGTAAACAATACTTTTCTAAGGTTAGATGGAGCGAGTTCGGCTACTGGTGATCTAAATATGAATGGTAACTGTATCAAAGGTCTACCTATAACGAATAATCCGGATGCAGGAATGGATGAGGCTCTAAGTTACGGACAAGCCTATGATTTGATAACGAATCACGATGGCACTCCATCCAACGATAATCATTTGACTAATAAAAAATATGTCGACGAACAAATTGCTTTGATAGTATCTAGAGACGAATTCTTTGGCCCAGCGTTTAGTGCCCACTCCCTGACTGTCCAGGCCATCCCCGCTAGCACCTCCACGACAGTAAATTTTAATACAAAAAGATTCGATCCGGATAATTGTTTCATCAATTCTAAACGATTCTTTCCTCAGAAAGCTGGATGTTATATGGTTTCGGTGTTTGTGGAATTTCACGCCGATACTGTTAGAACTTCTGGTAATGTTTCCTTGATCAAAACTGGGAGGGTGTACATGAAGATGCCCGGTGGTGGAGGTGATTTCGGTGGTGGGGGTACGGCTGGAGCGAATAATAATGTATCGGGTACTTGTCTAGTTCGATTAACTAATACCGACTACCTCGAGATAGCTGTTATAGCAAACGCTGCTGTAAACATTGAGGCACATGACTTTTCAGCTGCATACTTACGACCTTAAAATTCGAAACCATATTTAGTTTTGAATTTACACATTTCCACAGTACAAGATATTTCTTTAGTTCATAGCGACAATTTTGTTACCGTCCGATTGAAACTTGAATAACTTATCATAAATCACCACCGCGTAAGCTTGCGTATTAACCGGCGGATTAGCACCAAAAGTACCTTTGATCTGGATATTGACTGTCGAGCCCTTCAGACGCTCGCATTGATTGCTTACATCAAACACCATAATCGGGAACAGGTCTTTGAAGTCTGCTGGTGTGATATTGCTTTGCGTTATCTGTTCGTCCATTCCGTAGAATTTTTCGCTAAACGTGGCCGCTTCTCGGTACGCTCGTGAGAATTGCTGATTCGGGAATGATAGGTTGTAGCCGGCGGCTGGGTATTGATCACCGTTTATCGTCACGAACAAGTTATTCAGATTGCAATGATCGAAAATCGATGGGTTTTTTTCTTGATCGCCGCTTCGATCGATTTGAAATCCAACTATGATGTACCTAGGTTGTTCAGGAGATGTCTTGAAACCAAGTTGCCAGCAATAGATTCTCGATGGTTGGACGGACATAGTTTCGCATTGGCGAGCCCTGAATCCAAATAGCAACGATGCTTTCGATTCGATAATTTTGTTCAATTGGTTGTCCTCCATAAGAGATGGTTTAACCTGTGGCATAAACCACGAGATTTTATCAAGTCTAACTATCCCACCACCCGCAGCAGCGAGTCGAAAAATTGCATCGTCGTGGGCTTTACGAACAAGACTTAGCGTATGTTTCACACCAAAAACAACCTTGTCATAATCATCGCAAAATCCAAAAATATGTTTCAACGGAACGATGAAGCTAAACGTGCCCTTGTCCCCCGGTTTTCGAATTAGATACGACTGTCTGACAGCGAAACCTTGATTATCCGCGATAACAGCCGTCGTGCCACTGTCCTTGTACCACAGCTGATTCAAACCTTGTGCTAGTTGAAAATCATTTGGGTATTTTAGTAATCCTAGCATCGTCGTTGCTTGGCCTAGGTGAAATAACGATTCAATTTCTTGGCCCGACATGAAATACGAAATTTGGCTGAATAGGTGCATGAGTCCATTATTCGTAAGGGCTACAGCATCGGCATTAGCGTAAAAGGTGGTGTTGTCCGCCTTCAACAATCTACCCTCGAATAATAGATAAGATTCCGCTGGATGGCAGTAAAGACCTTGAGTTTCGATGTTAATTTCTATTCGCCCCGCGGTGTTTAGATTCGCTCCCGTTATCGGGTTATACTCGTAACATTCGTAGCGCTCAATACCCTCATCAATCTCAGGTTTATCGGTAATTCTTAGAATATCAGACTTCATTTTATTGAAGAATAATATTTTTTTTATTACGCGACCTTCATTCCCGCACCGTTTTGTCGACGCACTAAATCTTGGATTGATATGGCATTCTTCAAACCATTCCCCATCATTAGATTATTGATATTCTCCGGATTCACCCCGACGCTACTAAGTCGATCAATAATATCTCGAGTTTCCTGCGTAACCGGAATAATATTTTTCTTTGGAGGAGCTAACAGTTTTGCCGCAGCTTTCTCTACTAATCTTTTACCGGCATCGGTTGCGGCTGATTTCCCAACATCTATCGCCTTTTTCCCAATTTCTGTCGCCACGTCTTTGCTAGCACTAAGAGCTCTCGTTGCTAACTGTTTGGCGGCGTTCGATGTGGCTAGTCTTTTGAAAAATCCCGAAATAGTATCAATTATACCGGATCCACCGATAACGTATCGCTTCTTGTAACTCCTTCTATTAATGATCAGCATTTTATAATATCGACATTATATTTTTGTAAGTATCCTTGTTCATCACTCCTTGCCGTAGTAGCGCGTCGCATATCGTTACGAGCTCGTTTCTTACCCCATTGTTACCCGCGTTGAAGTCGTTAACTAATAACTCTAGCCGTTTCGCTAATACATTTGGGTCTTCGGAGATGACGATTACACCGACGCCTTTACCTACCGTACCTGGGACCTTCTTTTGAATCTTCCCCCATATCGGTTTGATAATTTGATTATATTTGGCACCCGAAGATGATATAGGTCTGTTTGGATTTTTTGACTGTCTCATAGCATTCGTCACATCTAGAATCTCGGCGTAATCAGCCATGTCATTATCATCGTATATCGTGGCGTTCGGTTCTTTCAGCGTCAACAACTCCCAAAGTCCCGGTGTTCCTGTGTAAGTCTTATTTACAACCGTCACGTCATCTCCTTGAATCGAAATCGGAGTGTTGCCGATGTAGAATTGGTTATTTTTTTCTTTTATTCCAAACGTCGTGTCGGCGATTTTTTTATCGGAGAGGTATTGACGAAGGTACTTAGTCGCCATATCTCCAAAATACAGGGTTCTGATATCCCCGGCTGGATCGGTGTTATACGCTTCTATCGCCGGATGCTGAGGAAATTGAAGGCCCTGTAACGAAGGAAGTGCTTGTAGCGCATTTGAAGTAGCTACCGAATTTTGATTGATAGCGGATAGTAAGGCATTTTGCTCTTTGGAAATTGCGGTTTGGGAATCAACGATAGGCCTGTATAACTTGGTTAATTCTTGTTGTAGTCCCGAATCTCCCATTCTCTCCGATAAAAAGTTTTGTCGAATATTCTCTCTGGTTTTCAGATAATCTGCAATGAAAACGTCTCTTTTCGTGGGGTCACTGATTTTTACAAACGGCATTTTTAAATTAGAAACATAATGTTTTCAGACGTGTTTTTAGACGTGTGAAAAACATAAGTTGGACGTATTTCCCGACGTAACGACATACGTCTACATGTTTTCACGTATGTTAGTCTTTTTTTGATAGCTCCATTGCAACTTTTTTCCCATTATATCCATCTCCAATTTAATATCTATATCGTTCTGCGCCGACGAATATTCCTCATCTGAAATATTATCGGCTATGAGAGCTTTTGAAATATAATCGTGGATCGTGAGGATTGTCTCGTCAGTTAGCTTTTTGATCTTTTCATCCATCTCAGCTTCCATCTCAGCTTTTTCATCGAGATAGTCGAGGATTGTTCTTTGCACCCACGAATCATCTATTAACTCCGATAAATAGCTTTGTTTAATATTCTCCCTGTTTTTCTGATATTTTGTAACGTAATCGTCTCCTTTCGCAGAGTCCGTGATTATTATACCTGGCATTTTAATTAAGTAAGAAAAAAATATTTTCAGACGTGTTTTTTTGACATGTTTAAAAACATAAGTTGGACGTATTTCCAGACGTAACGACATACGTCTACATGTTTTCACGTATGTTTGCGTATGTTAGACGTATTTCCAGACGTAACGACATACGTCTACACGATTTATTACGTGTACGTGTTAGACGCCGCTCCATTAGGTTTGTTATTTTTTTCAAGCATGGTTTGAAAGTACTGCATGACTTCTCCTTTTCCGCGATCGATGAGTGATTGTTTCGCTTCCTCGTCTAGCGCAACTTTAATCTTAGTTTTAATTTCTTCTTTCATACTATTGAATTTATCAATCTCGCTTAAAATCAAAGAATATTCCTCGTCTGAAATGTTATCGTCCTCGAGGGCTTTTGAAATATGGTCGCTGATCGTGTTGAGCTTTGCGTCGGCTAGCGTTTTGATCTTTTCATGCTTCTCCGCCTTCAGAGCAAGCTTTTTACTGATTATGTTGCCTATTATACTTATTATCCCCGCGCCTAATGCTGCTCCTTCCATAGCAATAACAATGGGTGTTGCGATTACAGTGGATAAAACTCCTATTCCTGAAATTCCTAGTCCCATCGACGCCAGCATGAGGGTGCTACCTACTGCACCGATTACGCTTACACTTCTGTGATACTTTTTACTTAACGCTGCTCTTTTGTCTCGTTCTTGCT
Source organism: Lumbricus terrestris (assembly GCA_949752735.1). Lineage (NCBI taxonomy): Eukaryota > Metazoa > Annelida > Clitellata > Crassiclitellata > Lumbricidae > Lumbricus > Lumbricus terrestris. The sequence continues at coordinate 36,685 of CATKHU010000335.1, forward strand.
TGATTTCCTTTTTAATTTTGCTAATCTTTTGAAGACGAAACGTTTGCATAGGTCCTCCACCGATAGGCTTATGTATTTCACCTTCTGGCGCGGTGGGTGTTAGATTTGGATAGAGCTTGTTGTCTGTTTTGTAGTCTTCATGATACTCCATTGTTTTTATTAACATAATATTATTTTTTTAATGATAACTCAAACCGACCGTTTACTGAATATAATTTACATAGCATAACGACTCTCCTCTGTTTATAGTTACTAATGAATCGGAATTGTTTTGAATAGAAACAATGATATCATCAACCGCGTCTTCTGAAACCTCTCCGTCTTGGAGACTACATCTTCGTTCTTTGATATTCTGTCTAAGGGAAACGAGACAAACTCCTCCAGTCATTTCTACACCGAGTCCAAGCAGTAGCGTATTAGTAGCCCTCGGTTGAATCGTTATAACATTTTGCGTGAAAATCTCCCATCTTAAGCCGCCTCGTTGTCTTTTTGGAGCGTGAGTTACATCGCTCTTTACCTTCCAACTGACAGAAATGGGTTGGGTTCTAACCTCTACCTGACGAGTTGGTTTAGTTATAAATTTGTGTAGTGGTCTCGACATTTTATAAACACTAAATTAAAATATCATACCGAGTATCGGAATATTTTTAAGCGGAGAATTAGGACCTAACAAAAGTCCTTCACCTATAGGCTCATAACCCGACCCCGTTTTCAAAAACAACCCAGATCCTGTTATCGAGGCGCCTTTTAGCCAAGGGGACAAGTACAAACCAGACCCGACTGATTTTATCTTACACGCCATATCACCTTTCTTCGCATATATTTTCTTCACGTACTTTACACCAGATCCGCTCATTTTATCGACAATCTTCGACGTGGCTGCGGAACCTAAGCCAGCCATAGCCCCCGTAGCTAAACTAGGTAGTAATGTAGACATAAGGAATTTACCCGCTGTTGCTAGAAACGGAAGTAAAGCGCCTATGAATCCTCCTTCGACTTTTCTATTGTTCTCCAATTGCGTTTTACTCATTTTAATGACTACGCCAGTTCCTTTTTGGTACGCCTTTGCCATTTTATTGATTTGTGCTTGCGTTAGAGCTAACACATGCTGCCCGTTCATATCATCGTGCGTTAGTTTGATATTCACACCAGTTCCCGCTTGGAGAGATTTTTGAATTTTGTCTTTTTGCGCTTCCGAAATATTAACTTTTACAGCTATGTAACGACTCATTTTATATATAAATTACAAAAAAACTTTCAAACTTGTCTGACGTGAAAACGAATCGACAATTCATCTCCTCTAAGATTTATCAGTTTCCCATTTTGATCCGTGAGCGTCGTTGTCATCGTTGAAATTGTAGATAGCGTAATGGGGCAATATATTAATTTATGCGGCTCTTGGATAATCTTGTAACCCGGTCCTACCTTTGGGAAAAAAGAATATATCAAGTTTACTAATGTTCCGTTAGAGTATGAGGATGCTATAATATCGTTAGTCACTTTTAGACTGCTTACACTCATAATATTTACCGAGTGCTCTGATTCGTTATATCCACCCGAATAGATCCAGTTATTAAAACCTAGAACCGTTCTGATCGAATTATTTGGCATAAAGTCAACCATATAATCTCCTTTTATATTTAACACAGTCTTCTGCGTATTGGTGTTTGGTTCTATTGTGATGTAGTATTCTCCATTTGCATTGTCATAATGTCCATTCTCCTTCATGATTCTCTGTATGTATTCGTTTATATCCGTTATTTCATAGCACCCTTCTGGGACATCTATGTTGATCCATGGTGTTTGACCATTCGGTGAATATTTAAAGTTGTTGTTTGTCTCGTCGATATTAGGAAAGGAATAGTACGTTTCGAGATCTACAAGAGCCATTTCATAATTTTTATTTTTATCCAGCTCAAGTAATGGATTAAAATTATATCTGATTCGTGAGCTCTTTTCACACAGCGCAATGAAAAATGATGTTTTTGGTTCCGTGTTACGAGCCGTCTTTTCCGTATTATCAGCTATCTGTTTGAGAAGCGATGATTCCATTTTTATTATATAATAATTTTTACTACAACGGATCCTCGATTATATAAAATTCATCGAATCCGCAGCGGTATTTGCCATTGTTCTTTTCGCTACTGTGGTCGATAACAAGGAATCCATGTGGTTGGTCCCAAACCCATTCGCATAGTTTTCTAAATTCCTCTCTGCGCATGTCCGTACTAGCATGATCTCTGTAAATGTAGTCGATATTTTGCTGGTCCTGTTTGAACAGACAAATAAAGTTTGCATTCTCTCTGATCGTTTGCCGAGGTATTTTGAAATAATTCTGTGCGAGGTAAAAACAGTCCACATTACTATGCCTTCCCCGAATATAGTACTTTTCGCATGTCTTCTGTTTTTCCAATTGTAAATCATCAAAAATCATTAGATTCTTCTTTTCGCTACTCAAGTCTCTCGGGTCTGGTACGTCTTCGGCGTTTTCAAAAAACTTGGCAATTATATCGGATTTGACTTTTGACATTTTCGCCATTTCTTCCATAACAAAGTCTGGTGACGCGTTTAGTTCCATGATTTTGTCTTGAAGCTCCTCGAATAATCTAACAATCTCTTCTTTCAGTAATTTTTCTTCGAAGGCTTTTTTAATAATACGATATTCAGGTTGAAACAGAGATTTACCGAATACCTGGAGGTTATTATAGTCCAACCAGCCTGACCTGAGTAATAGATTCAGAAGAAGCGTCGTTTTGCCACAGCCTGACTTTCCGATTACCAGCCCCCGTATACTTTTAGGTAGCAAAGGATTATTAAATCTTTTCGATAGCTCAGATTCCCAACTCAAATCTTTGATTTCCATTTTATTTATATATTAAAAAAGCGAGATGTATTGCGTAAAGTGTAAAAAAAAGACTGAAACGAGAGATGTGCAGAACGCCGTAGCGAATAATGGGAGATCGATGCTTCGAGGCGTTTGCGCTGTATGCGGGAAAACTAAAACACAATTCGTAAAAGGAGCCATGAAAGGTGGAGATTTAGTTAGTTCATTGAATGCGGCCACTAGTACCATAAAGTTACCGTGGGCTAAGTTTCCCGGTGAGATGCATTTACCAGGTCATCAGTTTACAGGTCCAGGTACAAGGCTAGATAAGAGACTAAATCCGAACGGAACTCCTAAAGATTGGAGCAAGCCTATTAATCGTGTAGATAGCGCGGCATATATCCACGATCTGGCTTACGATCAACACACCGATACAGCTTCTAGGAATATTGCGGATAGGGTGATGATTAATGATTTGAATAATATTTCTAATCCTACTATACGGGAGCGTGTAGAGAGGGCCATTGTCAAGCCTATATTATCTACTAAAGCGAGTCTTGGGTTAGGTTTAAAAAAAGCTCTGAAGTGAAATGGACTGATCAATTAGCTGATGAGTTGCATAAACCAGTTGTTAGACATTTTAGAAAAAGGAAGGTTTACGCCGGGGGTATAGATGAGATATGGGCAGCCGATTTGGTGGATATGCAGTCGTTTGCTAAAGATAACGATGGGGTTAAATACCTATTAACCGTTATAGATGTTTTTTCTAAATACGGTTGGATTGTGTCATTGAAAGATAAGAGTGGGAAATCTACAGCTGCCGGTTTTATGAAGATACTCGAGGGTGGACGAAAGCCTGTGAAATTATGGGTTGACAAAGGCAAAGAATTTTATAACAAGGACGTCAAGAATTTGGTTGATTTGTACTCTACTGAGAATGAGGAAAAATCTTGCGTTGTTGAGAGATGGAACCGAACGATGAAAGAAAAGATGTATAAATATTTTTCAGCTAACTCAACGAGAAGATACATCGATATATTAGATGAAATGGTTATCAATTATAATAATACAAGGCATTCTTCCATTAAAATGACACCCGTTAAGGCTAGTATGAAAGTGAATGAAAGGACCGTATTTATGAATTTAAATGGTAAAGAGATTTCAGAGCCTATTGTACCAAAGTTTTCAATTGGTGATAAAGTCAGAATAACTAAGAAGAAGAACATTTTTGAGAAGGGATATACACCCCGATGGACTGAGGAGGTATTTACAGTATCCCAGATTCAATACACGGTTCCACCAACTTATAAGATTACTGATTCAAATGGAGAGGAGATACAGGGGAGTTTTTATGAACAGGAGCTACAGAAAACTAGCCAGGAAATATTTAGAATAGAAAAGATTATCAGGAAACGTGGAAAAAAATCGCTCGTGAAGTGGCTTGGATATCCAGAGTCTTTTAATTCTTGGGTAGATAATAAAGACTTGGTGGTCATGTGATGATGAGTAATTCCCACTCACCCTATGACTCATTATCGAAACTACTGGAAATTCCCCGCATGATGAGTCATAGGCGCGTGATGGGGTGGTTGACAGAATTTGAACCATGGTTTGGGTTGATTGGCAAAAGTTTAACCATGGTTTGGGTTGATTGGCAAAAGTTGGTAAAAAAATATTTTTTGTGTTTTTTAGTTTAGGAAAAAAATAAAATTTGTGTGTTGGAAAAAGTTGAACCAGAGTTATGGGTGGTTATATTTTTGAGCCATGGTTATGGGTGGTTATATTTTTGAACCATGGTTATGGGTTGATAAATTTTTGAACCATGGTTATGGGTCGGCACATTTTTGAACCATGGTTATGGGTGATTTGGAAAAGTTTAACCATGTTTTGGGTTGAATGTCCCAGAATAGTCTTTATCTATCTACTCAAGTTCGTCCCCAAAAACTCCCATTTCCCAAGTTCGGATAGAAAAATCCAAGATCTGGTTAAATAACCCAAGGAGTGGCAACGCTGATAAAAAAGAAAACAACAATAATTATTATGAACTTAATCATGCTGGATCTGCATCTTCCGGATAGCATTTGGCAATGATTACAGTGCACAAGTGTGCTCTGATAGTGTGCAATAAAACACAAATTGACTTACATACGATCACTGCTCATTCTTAACACATCAAATCAAACACTCAGAGTTTCATTAGAAAGATTGATGATAAATATTTTCACTTATTATACATCTTACCTGTTGTCGGCTGAATTTCCGTCGATGGCAGCGCAGTTGCTAAAGCAGTCGTCGTGAATCGAGCCGTTGTTGTTGTTGGAGTAGTTGTAGTCGATGAAGTTGTTGATATTGGAGCCGTGGTTGTTGCTTGTGTAGTTGTAGTCGATGAAGTTGTTGATATTGGAACCGTGGTTGCTGTTGGAGTAGTTGTAGTCGCTGAAGTTGCTGATAATGGAGCCGTGGTTGTTGCTTGTGTAGTTGTAGTCAATGAAGTTGTTGATATTGGAACCGTAGTTGTTGCTGGAGTAGTTGTAGTCGATGAAGTTGCTGATATTGGAGCCGTGGTTGCTGTTGGAGTAGTTGTAGTCGCTGAAGTTGTTGATATTGGAGCCGTGATTGTTTCTGGAGTAGTTGTAGTCAATGAAGTTGTTGATATTGGAGCCGTAGTTGCTGTTGGAGTTGACATTTTTAGAAATTGCGATGTGTTAGTTAACGCTGCAGTTAAGGCGTTGTAGGGTATGGGCGTAGTGAAGGCGGGGTGTGTGGGCGTTGTTGGGTGGGTGGCCGCGGGAAATGGTAGAGGTCGCTGGCGGGATTGGCTTGGGACGCGGCTGGTTGTGAGGGATGCGGGTGAATTTTTTAGTGGAGTGAAAACGCGAAATCGGCAACCTGCAATTTTCTCTCAAAAAATATATTTGCGTGACTTTGGTACCCTTGCGGGATCGGAAGACATTCATTTTTTCCCATAAAGATGGCCATTACGCCCAGTTCTTTGCACAAAAAGATTCAGCTTATTATTTTATGACTCAGCTTTGGAAAGCCCCACCAGGCTGGCGCCGCGTAAAGAAGATGGGACAAGGTCGTACCTCTTGCCATATCGTGCAGCATGGTCGGAGAGAGGGGTTTAAGGACCTGGCTGACATAAGGGAACTAGAGAAAGACCTCAATACTCCAGCAACGTGCGCGGAGGTGCTTATAACGTCTTGTATTGTCACAGCCAGTATCTTCATAGTTACGACACGAACTAGGCCCAATCCAGCGATAGTTGGCCGTAACTTGGTGTTTCCGTGTCCGTCGTTCAACATCTCTCAGCAGTAAATAGATGATTGAAGATTTGTATTCAACTTGAGAGATCCTCTTATGTGCGATCATTTTGCATGCAATAATCGAAAAAGTCTCGAGTGCAACGATTCTCTCAATAATTATTTATTGGTGCATTTAAAACTGAAAGAATCCGAAACGTATGCATTATCACTTACCAGTCATCGGAAAATCAGTGAAAGAATTGCGTTTCTGAAAGTAACACATTACTAATAGATATATAATGAATAACTCCTTCAACAAATTGGGTCCAATGTCATTTCTTATTCTTTTAAGCGCAATTAGACCTCTTTTCGTATGTTACTCAACATCGGATAGCGATTTAGCACCTTCAACAACGAGCTACTTTTTATAAGCTGGAAAAGGAACAGAAATTTGAAGATGCGGGTGATAAAGATGCTGGTATTGAGCGTGTGGCTGCAAGGCCGTAGCCAGGATTTTGTTTGGATGGGATGCTCTTCGACCTTGATAAAACTGACACGCAACCGAATCAACTGACTAAGGGGTTTGGAGAAGCACCGTCATATGAAGTATTTTTCAGAATTTCAGAATTTTCCACATCATCCTCACGATTAAATTATCACCATTGTCTAAACTATTGTAAAAATTTCACATAGACATGATTGCTTCAAAATTACATCTTCTCTAAATTCTTACATCATGTGCTAGCAAATGCATTATTTCATTTTTTAGTATTTCATTGGAGCTAATAACAATCCTTTCCAATATGCCGCCTTGTGGAGAAGAATGGTTTAGAAATCAGGAACATTAGAAAAGAGGATTTAGAAAGTCTGGAGGCATTTGATATGTGAACCTGGAGAAGAATCATGGAGGAGATCAACTGGACAGAGCATAAAACAAACGGAGAAGTGATGAGAAGAATCAGAGAAGAAAGAACACTGATTAGAACGAAAAGAGGAAAGCTAAAGGAATTTTGTATGCGCACTTGTTATAGCGCCCCTTCCAGCTCTCGACCGCTACTCAGAGGCGCTCCCGACTACAGCGCGGAAACTGCATCTGAGTTTCACGCCGAAGCGCTGAGCAATTGTGAGTCCCTACGCGGCGAGGTGGATTCGAACCTCGAACCTTCCGGCTTCAAGGCAACGACGCCACCACTACACCACCGCGCCCCACAAATAATAGATCGGACAGACGCTGGGAAGAGACTCCATGCTAAGAATGGTGATCGATGGAAATTGAAGGGCAGAAGAAGAAGAGGATTCTGCTAAACTTGTTGACGGAGGACGGATACGAAAAACTCCAGGAGAAGGCACAGCGGAGGATGGAGCGGCGACATTGGACATTTGAAACTGCCTAGGCTATAGGAGCAGAAAACTCAAGAACGACGAACACCTGTTTTGGTCTATCTGTTATTATCTTGACATTCTCGTCATCATTGTCACAGAAGAGGTTATAGACCTGCATTTCTGACGTCACAATACATATGTGGCTTCTAAGCGCCTTGCATTATAATTTGCAACCTACTTTTGCCTAATCTGGGCAGAAAACGGAGAGTGTGGGATCGTGGGTAGAAATCGATAGACGAAGAGACCACATCCAATGGAGCAAATGTGATTCTAAGAACTGGAGTTGCATTTATTTTTGCTTTCGATTTGACTGTTCTCAGTTCTTGGGTTTGGCTCCAGGCTCCATCCTTTTATTTATTTCTCTTGAAGTGACACATAGATAGATTTTGTTCTGTAAAGTTTATTATATACATGTAGAACAAACGTCTTTTCTATGCTACGGTTTTACAGTAATAGTTGTGAACCAAATAATCGTTTAGACCAGTGTCAAACGTTAAAAGGTTGACAATCGCACGAACATTCTTATTTCTTGGTCTATGCAACAATAAAATATACAAGTGTCAGCACCACTAGTAACTGCTAATGCTTTGCAAATGTCTACAATTGAAAACCCAACACATACATGTACAATATCTACATGAATGTAGAAATAATTTAAACCAGTGGTTCCCAACCTTTTTTGACTTGAGGGCCACTTTTTCTAAGTTGGAGGACACGAGGGCCACTTTTTCTTAGTTGAAGGACATTCGAGGACCACAAGGTTAAAATTGTATTAACTAAATTACTAAAAGCATATAAAATTGTTATAATTGATCTAAAATATAATGCTTGATGTTATTTATCGACGTTAAAATAAAATAATTTGTAGGCCTAATAGAAAATAATAATGTGTTCTATCCTATCTAAAAATTGTTAATTTTTTCGTATATTTTTTATAATTCTCTGAAAGATGAGGTCCATTTTCTGAGGCCTGGCGGGCCATTTTCTGAGGCCTGGCGGGCCACTTTTGGCCCGCGGGCCACGGGTTGGGAACCGCTGATTTAAACGGTTCGTAGGCTGGTCAGCTGAAATAATCAAAGTACGAAACTATTCAATGTTTGCCAGGCTTGTAGTGAGGATGTGTATTACACACCAATTGGAAACAACCACAGAGGTTAAACAGATTGGGTACTAGGATCGGACGCAAACACGCCCAGAATAATAGAAAGTGCGGGCGTCGGATATAATTATTGTACATGAACTTGCCTTTACACCACTATACTTACTTTACCTCCGGCTGTGTCGCAATGTTATAATCTATAGTTGCTGGATTGTGACTTATGATTTAAGTTCTGATAGCATATAAGAATTTTAAACTGTGAAATTATTGTAAAATTCGTTTAGAATGAATTATGTTTCAAAGAACTCAATCAACAGCATTATAAACCTCTGAACAATCATTCAATTGCGATTTGGAAAATCCGACTGACCAGAACGTGGAACTTACCACCATGGATTTACAGTCGCTGTCGTAGTGCATTTTCAACGGTGCGAAGTTGTAGAAGTAGCACAATCTACCTGTTGCGTAGTGGCTGAATTCAGTGCACTCAGGTGATGAGTTGCATTCTGCGGCACACTTCAACCGTGACACTGCATAAACACTTCGTATTGCGTCTTCTGGAGCTGGACAGGAATTGACGACCATGAAATTCTGACTTAACTGCATTTCACATCGGAAAACAGTTGGCTGCATTATTATCAGATAACAAACCGAAAAGGTGTGAAGCAGTTTACGATGCATAGCTGCTTTTGGTGTTCTGCCAAGTTCAGTCAATCAATCGATTTTTTTTTAACTAATTAGTTGACCGTTTCTTCCAAATTGCTGAGAGTTGAATTGACCGTATGGTGAATGGCAGGCTGCTATAAGCTCAGTGCGTATCGATTCCATATCCAAACAGTCAGTCTAGGCCGGCGCTTTTCAGCTGCAGTAGGCTTTAGAAATTGCAGTTACAGTTTATCGATTCATGTTGCAGCACGGCTTATTGTTTCAGCATATCATTCGCTTTGTGGCTCTTCATTTCAAGTGCAGCAATAAGCTCATAGTGAGACAAGATTCCGTAAAACAATAGTAACTGTTGTTTAAAACGCTTTTCCCATTTTTTATTTTATCCCCAAAACGTCGCTTTTTCGCTTACTGTTTTTAGCATCGTTTTATACCGTTTTTATATTTTATGCAACTTTATTTATATGCTAGCTGGGTACCCGGCGTTTACAGAGAATTTTAGGATTCGCCGCGATGCAAGCCAATCCCCTACTTCCCCACCCTCACTTCGCCCCATTCCCGCCCGCCCGCCCTCCCGTTATCCCTACTTCCCTCCCTTCTTCCCTCCCTCCCCCTTTCTCTTCCTCCCTTCTCTCTCACTCCCTTCCTCTGTACCTTCGTCCCTCCCTTTCTCCGTCCCTCCTTCCCACTCCTGCCTCTCTCCCTCCCTCCTCCCTCCTCCCTCCTTCCTCCTTCCCTCCCTAATCTCCCTCCCTCCCTCCTTCTCTCAAAGAAACACACAGGCTTACGGAAATATATGTTTAAGATTGATTGTCGGTATATATTGCATTATTTTGTCTTATCACTTCTAAACAACCGTTCATAAAATCAATGCTTTATTATTTTTGTGAAACCACGCGCTACAAGTTCGGCTTTCAGCGAAAAATGACGTTAAGAAGTGATGACGTTAAAGTGTGTGAGTTCGTGCTGAAAGTCGATGAGCGACGTAAATACTGCGTTAACTACAGTATGGCCAAAATTTAAAATGTTCGAAACTCGGGAAATGGCGAGATTCTTGGATCGCCCAGGTTCTACCCCGACCCCCCCCCCTTCGAAGGAGTGACGTCAATTGCTTGGAAACTGCGGCAGTTTTCGTCTAACAAACAAACACACAGACTTACTGAAATATAGGCTATATATATATAGGCCTATATAAGATTCAGTTGTCTGCTATTACTTTCCTTAAATTTATTTTTTCTCATATTGAAGGCAGATCTTCTTTCCCTTCAGGCTAGGATTATTCCCTCTGGCAAGGGTCAGCCACTCGGATCCTTCTCCTCCACTTGTCTCTGCTTCCGGTGTCTTCTTTCTTCAATTTGAGCAACTTCAGGTCTTGTTGTATCACGTCCTCCCATCTTTTCTTCTGTCGTCCCCGAGTGCGTCGACCATGTACCTCCGCCTGCATGATTCTTTTGACGCAGCTACCCTCCTCTTTTCTCATTACGTGTCCATACCATCGCAGCATTGAAGACAGATGTGTAGGGAAAACGCATTCGGGGGCGCCAGAAGAAGAGGCGGATAGTCCAGCGTCAACGTCGAACATGAATCGCGAAGTCGACGACAGACTGCAGACCAGACAGCAGCTGCAATGCACGTCATGTCCTTCGGAGTCTCTTCCAGCCTGTGATCAAGCGTCGTTGGGTCTTCGCACAAGAACCCATAACTTTGAATTGCCAACTAGGGATGATAAGAACCTCATACCTATGATTGGCCTACTCTACGAGAGCTTACCAGAAATAAAAATAATTAAGTAGAGCAAATAAATAAATAATAACAACCCGTGAACAAAGAAAAATAATAATCCACTGTATTGTTTAACTTACTTTTCACTTCATCTTACAACCGTGTTGCGGTTTGTCAAGCTGATTTTTTATTAGACGAATATACATATACTAGCTGGGGTACCCGGCGTTGCCCGGTAATTTTAAAATTCGTCCCGTTCCCACCATCTCTCCTATCCTCCTACCCTCCCTCCACCTCTATATATAATTATATACCTCTTCCCTTCCCCTCCCTCCTACCCTCCCTCCTTGCCTCTCCTTTCTCCATCCTTCCCCATCCCTCCCTCCCATCCATCCATCCACCCTCATTCCCTCCACTCTCTCCTCCTCCCTCTCCTCCCTCTCCTCCCTCTCCTCCCTCCCTCCCCACCCTACCTCCCCTCCTTCCCCATCCCTCCCACCCACACACCCTCCTACTCTCCCTCCCTCTCTCTCTCTCTCTCTCTCTCTCTCTCTCTCTCTCTGCGGTTCGAAATTTAAAATGTTCGAAATTGGAGAAAGGTGAGATTTTTGGATTCGCGGAACCCCCCTCCTAAAACCTGGCCAGAGTCGAACCCGACCACTCTGCGAAGGACTGGGGTCGATAGCTTCAAAACTGTGGCCGTGTTCATCTAACACCGTGGAGAGGGCCTTACTAAAATGGCATCCCGTCAAATGGGCGCAGGACAAAATGGCGCCGACATAAGGGCGCGGACAAAAGGGCGCCCGACAAAGAGCGGCGCTCGTAACAGAAATAGCATCGATGAAGAGTCGGCCTAGAGGTGATAATATTATTATGAGCAAATAAGCAGCTCAACGACGACGCGACAAAGAGCAATTACTAGCCTACTTAACTATTTCACACATGATGTTTGCTGATGCCTAACATGCTCCGAGGACCTGGAAGGGGTGTTAAAATAAACAAATCAAGTGCAGAAAGCGGTAACATGAGACGTTGGAAAGTTCGTTATCGTGCACGTGATATGAGCTTCATATAAAAGCAAAGGAAGCAGGGCGACTCTGCTACATGTTTGGAATCGTTAAAATGGAGGAGATCGCATCGCAGAAGGGGAAGGCCATTCTAGCCTACTTGTTGGTGGATACAGATATCGAAGTTGTTACCTTTCGTCAAATTTCTAGTTTTAAAAACTTTTCAACTTCTCATTAAATTGCTTGTTTATAACTGTCAAATAATTTCTTACCTTCTACATCTCGTTAAACATTAAAGTCATAATTATAATCATGTAGTGGTGGATCACTTATCTTATTCAAATCATTTATTTCATCCGCGATATCTTTGGCGATATTATTTCTTTTAAGAGCGCCGCCCTTCTGTCGGGCGCCCTTTTGTCGGCGCCCTTTTGTCGGCGCCCTTTTGTCGGCGCCCTTTTGTCGTGCGCCTTTTTGACGGGTCACCGTCTACATTGGCCCTAAACATATATAATATATTAGTATTCATAATGCTACGAACTTTCCTTACTTCTTTGGTGCTTGTAGTTTTAGGCCTACCAGGCAGCGGCGCCCGCAGGCGTACGCACTTACGCAAGTGCGTACAGCAGCGGCGCCCGCAGACGTACGCACATAGGTAAGTGCGTACAGCCCGATGACCCAAGAAAAAAATCCTGCGGGCGCCGCTGCTACCAGGTAGGCTATCGGAGCAACGCTTTATCCTAGAACAATCAACACAATGTCGTGTAGGGGCCTGTGTGACTAATATTGACGGCGCATGTTGCGTATCGGTCACTGGCACGACGTAAAATCACTCACTTCCTCGGTGATTGTACGTTTATATGTTTTTATGTTTGCCACGTATCACAGCAATGCTTCTTCCTAAACCCGCATCTGTACATGCAGAGGCTTGTGTGATTTCATTGTGCAGTATGCGCATCGGTGACTTATATTATATACAGGGTGATTTCAGCGCTCATCCTTTGTGCTCTTAATGTTTCTACGGATACCGAGTTGCTATATCACCGGAAATATAAAGCTAGACAATTATTATCTCGTCTGTGACAGGGCGAGAATGGTTGAAACGTATGCCAAGTTCCATGATTAATTACATGATGCATTGAAGTGCCTTTTCAGGTGTGAGCACAAAAATTTCATGTGAATTTTTTTCAGACGAAACCTGGCAAACAAGGCGACCGTATTTAACGCAATTTCCTGAAAACACCCATACACATGCCATATTGCATTTCTGTGTAGGCCTATATTTCTCGACTTGTTTCAACCTGCGTTTTCGGCTCCAGGTTTCATGTGCAGTGAGCCAGATTTACAATTTCAGTAGGTCGTGTCAGGGCCATGGGAGTCAGGCTACTCAGCAGGTCGAAGAAATTAGATGCAGAGAAGATATAAAAAAAATCCAAAGAGGTTTGCCAGGTTGTCAGGCTGGTCTGAATTAATGGGTCAACAGATAGATGGGTCAAATGACCTGTCGCAACCCCTTGATGAACTTCGTAAATGTGAAGTACAAAATGCTTAATTAGTGCTAGTTGTTGCAACAAAATATAACAAAATAGGCATACTCGCGTATCGAGTATGCCGAATTGCCGATGTATAGGCTACGTATTCACAAAGGTGTATGGCTGTATGCCTCCAGAAGTATAATTTTCCTTCACTTACCATCGGTCCTGCGCTACTGCCTGAAACTCAGATTCAGTGTCCGCGCTGTAGTCTGAGCACCTCTGTTTAGTAATCTTGTTGCGGCGCTTTAACAAGTGCTCATACATACATTGTATTATGTTATACTAGCTGCACCCAGTCACGCGTTGCTGTGGCTGAAAAGACCGTCCAACCCTCAATCCCTACATCCCCCTGCCTCCCTCCCTTCCTCTGTCCTCCATACCTCCCTTCCCCTCCCTTCTCCCTCTCTCCTCCCCTCTCCTCTCCCTCTCCTTCCCCGCCCATCCCCAACCCCTCCCCACACGCCCTCCCGTCCCCTCTCCCCATCCCCTGCTCATCCTCTCCCTTCCCCGTCCCCTCGCCTCCCATCCCGTCCCATCCCTCCCGTCCCTCCCCTTCCTACTTTATCCCGCCCGCTCCCTCTTCTCTCCGCTCCCTATCCTCCCTTCTTTCCTCACCCCTCCGTTCCAGACAGCTACATATATATATATATATAATTATATTATGCGCTATGAGAACACGCGCGGATATGAAAAGTTGTTTGAAAATTTGAAGGCAAACGGTGAAGAAGTTCCAGAGATCCTTGATTTTGTAAAAACAGACAGAAAATATGCGCTATAAGAACATTCGCGGATATGCCAAAAAAACTGCCGCATTTGAAAGCAAATCGACACAAACCGACAGTAATATATGCGCTATAAGAACAGGCGCGGGTAGCCTAAGCATAAACACACGGCCGCATTTGAAAACAACGTCGGTTGAGAATTGACGACTCGAATGCGAAGTTGTTTTTTTGGTCGAAAAGATTGCGCTTTTTCACAAAAAGCATTATATAAACCTGCTCGTATTCGAATGGAACGTTTTGGTAAAATTTTCAAAAAAATCAGTCAAGAACTTTCCGAGTTCTTCGATTAGGAACAAACTTTTTACATTTTTATTTATATAGATTGTAGTGCACTTGAACAATAATTATAAACCGCCTTTGGTAGAGGGAACCGTTCAGGGGCGCTGCCAGTGCTCAAAGCCCCGCGAGACGAAGCAGGTTTTAAGAAGAGACAAAGACAGAACTACATATCATCCAACTCTCTCCGCCGGTCTGTCCTGACCGACCTGTGCATGTCTGCTCCACATCATGACACCTGGGAGCATCTGGGCCGCTATGCCACTGGTGTCGTGGTTTTTGCGGATTTCAATCGTCTTGGTTTTTCACTACCAGCGTAGGCCTATCGTCACCGATCTGGCAAACCTTCCTCCTTTTGTCCGGGCTTAGGACCGGCACAGGGACGTTGCTGGTTCCCTGCGGCGGAGGATGGATGCAGTTTAACGTCGTGCCCAGGACTATGAACTACATAATTTTATGGCCTACATTAAAGGAATGAAGTCATAGCATCTCCTGCTAAGCTTGTTTGCCTCGATATGAATTCTGATCACTCATAATGGACTTCACGTTGTCTCATTCACCGTTCGCTTATGATATGTATGTTTACCATTTCAGATCGCTGATTGTTGCTGAGCTTGTGACTACAGACTCGTATGGGTCGATTGACCAAACATTCTTCCTTTGCCACTGATAAGATATTTTAGGGCCTACATTGCGCCTTAATGGCACGTCGCAAGCGCGAGCAGTCTGAACCTGATGTAGACAAATTATCGACATAGCATACACATCTATTGAATATTGAAATAAAGTTGATAAGTTAACCTAAAAATAATATAAAAAAACGATTATTACTAAGGCTGCCTTTTGCTGGACATGTTCTGCACAACAGTTTTAGAGAGGTTTCGATTGTTGGAGTCTGAGCAGTAAACCTAGCGCAGGGTTCCATGCCTCAAGAAACTGAGCTCAATACTCAGATAAAACCTGCATTGCAGCATTAGGTATTTTCCTTTTTATTTTTATTCATAGATGATTTGAGTTCTGTAATGAGTTTAACACCCACTCTCGACAATGTCGTTTACAACCCTGAGGCTCTATGCATTATTTGCCTTCTGAAAGTCGTCGTTTTGTTTCCATTGTCAGATTGAATCATTAAAACGAAGATATATCAGTCTCAGTTAGGAATTTCCATGACAGTTCTAGTATCTCCAAGAAACTAAAAGTATTGGCTGTCATAAAATCTTCAAGCTGTCAGTACTTCTTGCCTGCACTAGAATGCATGTCTATCGATGGCTTCGTTCTGGAATTTGAAGAGTCTGTGTCATCTTCCGCTGCACATGCTCCATAGTTGATGACAGAGTTAAAACAAGGCCAGGGCTGCCATCTGCTCACTCACTTATCACAAATCCTTAGAAAGAGCCTTGGTGGTTGCTGGAAAAATGACGCCGTTGTATTTGAACTCGTTGTACTTGAAGATAGTCTTTGGAAGTCGAAGGTCGATGTAATCGGGCTGGGACCAGATATCATGCTACTGTGTTTCCCAGACTATAGCAAACAAGCTGATGTATCTTGAGTGACATTCCTGTCGGGCTGTAAGAAGGGATTGTTCTCTGACATTAAGACTTTTATGGAATACAATGTCTTTACCATCCATCCGACCTGATGCATAGCACACGGTGCCGTCGTTCGAATTTCACGTGGTAGAATTTTACTTTAAAAAGTTGACAGTGTGTTCAAATAATTCGTGGTAGTTTTCTCAAAGCGGGTTGCTAAATTGTTAAGAGTTCTTGGCAAATTCAACTACGTGATGTCTGAGCAGGTGAGTGCTATCTGAATATTTCAACATTTCGGGTCCTAAAGAGCAGTCTTGAAAGTGACTTACAATAGTGTCCACTATCCATGTAATACTATGGTGATCTCTCAAGGAGGCGTTTAAAAAAGTCTATTGCCTGGACCACTCTATGACGCAAATGATTGTTTTAAAGCATGAACATCACCGGACGCCGACAAGCAAAATGCAATAGATCTTTTCCAGTACAGTCCCAATCATGGAACACCTTATAGTTTGATGCTCTATTGTCAAAGCACATCACTTTGACTCTGTCATATAAACCATAATCTTTCAACAGAATCACAATAGTGTGTCTGGTTCCCTCACCTATGCCATGATTTACCGGTAACCATGGCAACAGAGTAATTGATCCACTTCATATCCTAAGACCAGTAGCATATACTGACAATCTACGTTATCAAATGGCTGTTTTCCGGCACTACCAGGAAGGATCTTCCCATCCTTCTAAATGTCCATCTAAAGCATGACTATCAACTTCGTACCAAGTAGGATACAACCCCAAATTGATTCCTCGCCTCTTATGACCTAAACTAATGATCTGAAGACCACGTACCCTGATTCAAAAGAAATATTTAAAGAATAACAGCATCAGCTTCTTCCCACAAACTGATGGACACTAGCCAAGCATTGCGTTCTATGACAACCTTTAACACTCCATAAACGAATGCTGACATAATATACAGTTGGGGTGCTGGTATACTTCACCTTGCAGAGCGACCTCTAAACTTTGAGCAATCTCTATAAACCTTGGTCAGAATCATTGACAAATAATGCAAAATAAAATAAAATGGTGTCATCAGCAATTACTAAAACTTTATTGTTTCCCATAGCTTTGAGGACCACACTACCATGATATATTGTGTTCAGCTGTCAACATTGGAATGAACGGTAGGTTGGCGTCATCGTGTGCTGCAAGCATTTCACTCATCCTCATGTGCATTCATTCATGCCTGCATACACAATGTCATATGTGTATATGAAATAATGCATGCACTCTTGAATACAAACACGTGTTGAACATTATTGCGACTGTGTAGAATAGTCACTAGGGGCTGCATAGAAATAGTCGATAGAGGGCTGTATAGAAATGGACGCTAGAGTGCATGTTGACACTAGGATGCTATATTACAGATGCTCATTTTGTGCTCTTCTAATGGCGGACTTAGCAAAACGTCTGTCAACAGTTATTCGCAAATATTGAAACCATTTTGGGTGGAAATTCGAATCCGCGGTACACAGTGAAAACTCTTCACAATTTCCCTCGAATTTTATCGCTTTATAAGTATAGGCTATGACCATTTGTGACGCAGGGTCTCAAAACCTGTCGCTTATCGCTGATTAAAGATTTTTTTATTAGGACTATTTACCCACTTAGACAATTAATATTGTTCACGAGGCCAACTCAGGCTTATGCCTATGTCTCGTGCGGTGTACTTTCGGTAGGAATAAATGTTACTTGTGTTAAACTAGCTTATTCAGTACTGTTAGCATAACACAAATGAAATTTATTCCTACTGTAGGCCTACTGAACAAGCTTGTTAATGCCTAAACATTTCCAGGCAAGCATGTTGGCCCAAATATAGGGTAGCTATCGGCAGTATCAAGTTCCCTATCGATCAATAGTAAGCACATTCATATAACAATGCCTGCAGTTAATCCAGCATTACACAACTCACGTCTGCCAGTTCTGGGTGAAACCTTTACGCCATACTTTGATACCTGATGAGAGAGCTCACAACTTGTTGCTCTACGATTGGATTCACACAGTCTGATCAGAATTCGTCTGGTCTGAGTACAAAACCTTTATTTCATGCAGCTACGCTTCCTGTTCTCGGTTCTTTCTTCGCAGAAATCTTGACCAAGATCTAATTCTCTTTTAACTCTATTAACAGAAGCGGCAGAAATGTCACATTTTTAGCAATCTCCCTAGCTCTGACTGTAGCACTGCTCCTTAATCAAAGTTTTCACAGCAGAAACCTTCCGCGGTGCTACATCTTTAATTTTACCCATTTTCGATAAAAAAAGTAAAACTTTCCGTGAATAACAGTTATTTCAGTGACATCTGACCTTCACCTACATAAGCAAAGAACATAATCTACTCAAAAATAGATATCACTAGGGCAGAGCATTGATAGGGTTTAATATTATTTAATAAAAAAATTACAGTTTCTTTCGTGTGTTTCTAATGTCCTGTCCATGTACTAATTTTAGTGAAATTTAGTGAAAAGAAGAAAAAAATTCCGGAAAATTTATTTTCTTCAAATAAAACTAACCTCCACCTATAACCAAAAGATATAATCAATTTAAAAAAACTGATATTACTAGCGCATAGCATTGAAAATGTAATTTTACACACTTTTTAGTGTTTTTTATATGTGTTTCTAATGCACTGGCCAGCACTGTATATTTGCATTAGAAAGTTCGGTTTGTAGATACTGAAAGTAGACATAATTATTCACCATACAGCTATAGTCCGTATTTTTTAGCTTCCAGCGCAGTATTTATTTAGCGATAAACGACTGGTTTTGAGCTCTGGCGTCACAAAAATAATCGGCGTATAACCATCTACCTCTCGGGTTGACTTGAATTCTGCTCACCATAAATAATATTACTATGAAACATTAAGTTTGACACAAAGACGTAGAGTCATTTTTGATATGCAACAAAGGAGTGGATGCAGAAGGTAAACAACACAGAACTATACAAGCGAGTGCATATAAAGGAAAACTTCACGCAGAAGCTGATCAGAATAAAACTAGGATTGTTCGGGCACATCTGCAGAATGGATAACAGCAGGAAGATCAAAGCACTGATGTTCGGACGAATGGACGGAACAAATAAGAGAGGAAGGCCGCAGAGGGAGTGCTTGACGACGTATCCGATTGGGGCAAAGCCACGATTCAGGAGCTGAGCAGAGCGGCCCTGGATAGGAGAAAAGGGAAGGACCTGGTGAAGAAGGCATCGGACACCCACGGGCGTTGAGCCCACGGTTGCTAATGATGATGAACAAAGGAGTGAAGGGTAGAACATAATAGTATTATGTGTATCACAGGCAAGAGAGATCGATACTGTAAACCCGTAAAGGCCTAATCTGCCTTCAACTCACTAGATGGCGATGGTAATTTGAGCAGTGGTCCGATCACGACTGACGTTAAAGTCTACTACAGTCAGGTCTATAACTTCCTGTAATCAAACTGAGCTAGAATTGTATTGGCTTCATATCTTTAACGATTGCATGAATGGTAATAAGCATGGTGGCCTAAGTCTATGTAATCTCACTGCATGCTTCTAACTTTGACTCAATGAAGATCGTTATTGCTTTTGTTATTGTTGTTTCCGCTGTTGCTGTTATTGTCACTGTTATTTTTGTTGTCGGAATAAATAATTAGTATACTGATTATTTTTACCATATGAATACATGAACCGGAGGTTATATAAAAATTGATTATTACATTTAATGCAAGTGTTAATAATATTGTTGTAATTATCATCATCGTCGTCATCATCATCATCATCATCATCATCATCATCATCATCATCATCATCGTCATCGTCGTCGTCATCGTCATCATCATCATCATCATCATCATCGTCGTCGTCGTCATCATCATCATCATCATCATCATCATCGTCATCGTCGTCGTCATCATCATCATCATCATCATCATCATCATCATCATCATCATCATCATCATCATCATCACCATCATCTTC